>JACCGJ010019653.1:0-21696 GCA_013407085.1 Atriophallophorus winterbourni | reverse complement strand
CTCCGGATTTTTCCTCGAGGTTGACTCCTGAAGCCTTTTCCATGAATGGATGTAGCCATAAGGCAGTGAAGGTTTGAGATAAGGGTTTCCCTTCCCCTAGGTGGGCCGCCTTCATGGACTAACGAGCTCCACCTGCCCGAAGCATGCTGGTTTTGAGGCGCCAGTCAGTCGCCTTCGCCCTTTCTCCTGTCAGTAGAAGCAGTTCCGCCGGGTCACACAGGACCACGCGTGCAGGCCAGGAGCTGGACTTGGTTGTCAGAGGCTATATGAGACGCAGGCCATTGGAGCATTTTTGGAATTGGGAGCTTATCCCCAAAACCGCCCCGGCCGTGACAACCTTGGAACCACAGATATAGTGCCGCTCAACATAAACAATGAGATGTACAAAGCGAGAAGGAGGTACAAAGCGTTGTCATCGGCATCGTTGAACGTATGCATGATACTACCCGGTTGCCTACACCGAAGTAGGGGAGATTTCGTTCAGGGGGTCCCACCCCTTCACTGTGAAAAGCACAGTTCATCGCACGTTGAGAAATATGGACTTTCGATAAACTAATATTTTGAGTTTTTTTCAACTATTAATACCGAATATCACGCCACCACTCCTCCACACTTCCTAGAACAAACTGTCGAGTATCGAGACAAAGATAACTGTTTCGCATTAGCTTTAAATTAATTAATCCGTATGAAATTTCTTGACTGACCGCATATCGCTGGTCTGGATATAATGACTGCTAAATTTATTGATGTGTAATGCAAAGGAATTTGTGTGCAATCCTTTGCATTATGAATACACGATCGGTCCCAAACATATTCCAATCGATTATTGATGTGTACTTGTATCCTAACTTCAAAATGAACTCCCACATTTTCAAATATAAAAAAGAATTGTGTTTCTACATCGTTGATTCGAAACATAGAGTTGTTGTTACTTAATGTGGAACGTTGTTTTGAACTTACAAATATAGGATGGTTGAACCCTCGACAATATATAATGAAGTCTTTAAGGCTTCCACGTCGTTTAACAGCAGAAGTAATTGAATAGTGTAAAAGAGATTGATTTGTGTCACATTTTGGCTTATCACGTTCTCATTTGGTTCTATAATCAAAGAAACTAAATTTTTGTTTTACAAATTTGAGCATATCAATTATAATAAATATTCACTTTTAGGTTATACTAAATAGTGAACTGAAATGCGTTACTCATCGAGTACTTTAACAAATGTGATTGTTACAATATTGTTACAATATTAATAAGAAGAAATTATTAATGTAGATAATAATAATAGTTTATTTTCATCGATAAAACATGTTCGAAAAAAATGTTCAGTTGTTAACGTGCAAACTACTTAACATATAATAGTGATTTTACAAATTTTAAGGTCAAATTTAATAAAATATTTTTTGTTCGTGACAGGTAAAGAAAATCTGGGCAGCAATCGTTTACAAATCAAATTAATTGAAACATACAAATCTCGATAGTTCAGAAAACAAACGATAAGCCATCACATTTTTTCCAAAATGAATGTAAAGGTCTGAAATATATTAGAAATGGGTAATTTACCGTTTGGATGGTTCAGAATTATACTGTTTACTCGCGAATGATGATCATCATGTAAGTTCAAACTGGTATATGCGATTGAAAATTCAATTCTCTGATTCCATGGCAATATAATGGGGTCATCACACAAGGTTTCATTTGATGATCATCTAAACGCGATTGAGTGCAAACAGCGCAAAGCAAATCAGCAAAGTAAACGAGTTCTAGGTATGGTTAACAACTCATCTTAGGAATTCAATCAAACCGAGCTCCAAATTCATACTCAATAAATTTAGAAAAATGTTTTGGTAAAATTAAGAAATTGGACTCGTAATTGGTTGAAGGTAAGAAAGGTTAACTTGCGGCACTTCCGATAAACCTTTCATTGAAGGACTGGAAAACATTCCGTTTACTGTGAAAAATGAACAAATTTATTTTTATCCAAGACAAAGTGTACTTCCAAGAACAAATATTACGCATAATGTAGTTCAACCCCAGACTTTTTTATCGTATTTTTAGTGATCAAGCTTAAGTAGAACCTTGATTTGAGGCCGTGAACACGTGAGCTGCATGAACAACAGCTGCATCAGAAACGGTCAAATCAGTCATATCTTTTTATTCATTTGTCTATGGTCGAAAAGAACAAACAATTTACACCCGGAATCAACCACGATTGCTTTGGTGAAATAAATGTCACGTCTGGAAGCGTCATTCATGTCATTACAAATGTATATTTGAAGAATTTTCGACAAAGATATTCCCAAGGATCATAAATACACACAAGGGCCAGTTGGTATACCGTGTAGGGTCATGGTCTCCATGGCTCAAGAAAGATGTAGAACTTATACAGCATATCTATCACTGCTCAACGAACTAGTTCTTAGCATCCGAAACAAGCCTTACAAATGAAGGATAGCTCACTCGAATTTGTTCGACGATCAGAGAAAAGTTTCACCTACTTCACAACATATTTTGTAAAAAAAACAATCCATTACAATGCAAAACAATCGGACTTATGATTGTACGCTTGTAGTAACTGAACAATGGATTTTCATTTTTTCAGTGTCTGTTTTACTTGAAGCAGTTTACACTCTACCGTTGCTCACTCAACAAACTTACATGACATTGAACTAAATTAGACGAGTTTCTATTTAATTATTTGTTCATCGATTACTTATACATTTTGCAATCTAATTACTTAGCTTGTTCTTATACATTCACCATTGTTATTGTTGAGCTCGATGGTTACAGACAATTAAAGGCTGTAACGTCCAAGAGATTAGCAACCCGTAGACAACCCGAAAGTAATTCGACTAATCGAAAAGACACTTGGAACAACTACGCTACCCAATTGTAAAGGATCGTAACAACAATCCATGGAGACACAATATTTCAGGAAAATTTCAACGACTCTCAGAATTAATTTTCAAATATCCTCATTTAAACACTAATAACACTCTAAATTGATGTCCGAATTCAAACCAAAATTCAAAAAACCCAGTATGTAAAACAAATTCTAGCAACAATGACCGCACAATATTCAACCTAAAGTTTCACCAAAGTGTTTTGTAGTTGCTACTGTTAAAAACAGAAAGGGTTTCTCTTCATCAGGCCGGTGAGAGGTTAACTGAGGCAACATTTGTCCGTACATTAAAAAAACTTGACATTAAATAATTAACGATTTTCTTTTTTCTTGCAGTTTCTTTTTTTGTAGTAAAATGTGTACAAGAATGAAAATGTAAAATATTTTCATACCAAATTAATCGATAGGCAACCGGCAATTTCAAGTGAATGAGTCAAGAACAAACTCATTATTCTTATTTTTTCAGCATCATTCATAACGAGGTGCTTCCTAAATACAACCCGGATAATCCATTGGCGTCGCGGTCGTCGAAGATATCCATATCATAATAAGAAAAAACGCTTTGGCAGTTGTGGTTGCTTCTCCGCAGCTTTCCACCGAAAAAATTCTAGACGCTCGATTGGCTCGTCAGTCACTTACTTTCCTGTGCAACTGAACTGAACTGAACTCATGGTGGCTAGTAAACAAACCTCTTTTGAACTATCCTACTGATGTGCAAACGATAAGGTCCCCAGGCAGCATTTTTCAGAAGTTTACCACTTTTTCACTGAAGAAGACTGACCTAGGAATCAGAGGTCTGTGAATTTTCGCGAGCTTAATTGTTTGCCCTCTATTTGGAGGGTTGATCGCTCGAAAGAATAGGTTTTGACAACCGTCGTCGTTCAGGTCTGTAAAAATTTTAGAGGTTTCCATTAGGTCACCCTGTTGACACCGGTGAATAAGTGAGAATATAAATTAGACGTTCTAATTAAAGTTTCTTAGATATACCTCCAACAATTTTTTCGCAAAATGTCGGACGCCCTCCAATAGTAATAATTCTTTTTGCGAATTGTGCATCTCATTTGCACTCCCTCTTACGAATATACTTAAATCCTTGACCTTTGAATAGATTTGAAATCTACGGTGCCGCTATTTACAGTCACTGTAATTTTCCGACTGCTGCAGGCAACAAATAAAATTTATTATACTTCGGAGAAAGATTTCAATTCCGCGATTAGTTAATGACCTTTCCGATATCTCTTAACATAGCAAATTGATCACTGCATACGGTGGATTTGATATAATCTGCAAACATGTAGCAGAGACATGACAATGGAGTTCTGAAATCATCGATGAATATCAGGAAGAGTATTGTGCAAAGTACTGAACGTTGTTAGATCCTACTGGTAGCTTTTGCGAATTAAGAGGTAGTTCGACTACACGGAAAATGTTGTAATGCCAGTCTTTCGATATTGATTGTACTCTTGAAGACTCTAATGCCAATATGTATTAGCTAAGCGCTTGTGTAGAAGAATATGCGAACATATATGTTTTCTGTCAAACATTGGTGACCGTTTTTTCGAATTTTTTAAATTTGTGTTCAGAGATCGGATCAAAGTCTTGACAGAAGCCTTCAAGCTTTCGACGATGAGCTTCAGGTTTAACATGTGATAATCCATGTTTAATTGCTCGACATTTAGTTTCGTCCGACACTTTTACACAGCAAGAAGACGGCAGTTATGTCAGAAGCATTTTAAGCGATAGCGCCTCTGAAGTAAATGGTTTGTCATATTTTGCATGACATGTAATTGTGTGGCCTTAACACTTGCTATTCTTTAACAAACAACGCATGGTACGCGAACAAAACATTGTTAAGTTTTAAATTAGTCAACCCAAATTAAAAAGCGGAGAGAAAGATCAATGAAACCATACATTGTTTGTTGTTGTATAGGGTGAAATGGGCGTAAATTTACGAGGTCGAATATTATATGAACACCATATTTACCCATGGATTAACCGTTTCCAATTTAGAACATTTGTATCAAATGATTGCACTTTCCCTATTCCTTTAAATAGTTCTATAAAGCTGTGAAAATCGATTGGTTGATCTGACTACAGAGACAAAAAAGCTATTTGAATAAAGACCGGAACCTCAACGAATTCCCTGGTAAGTAGATGATTATCAGAAAAATTCCAGGTATATAACCGAAATACACTGATCAATTAAAACGGTGACATTAATAATTTGAGGTGAATAATATTAAGATAATACAACCACAAGACAAAAGGGTTATTGTTCTATACGGCCGTGAAGGAAAATAAAAATATCTGATTCATAATACGTCTGAAATATCACTATGAGCACTGAAAATCACAAAATAAGTATATTACTTCTATTCTGTATATCCAAATCGGAAACGTATTAAAAAATAAAAACATGACTTTTAGATATTCGTAGTTTGAGCACTGGATAACGTAACTTCAAAAACAATTCAATCCAACGATGTTCTTTTAACCAAAATACCTTCCTGTGAAATTTGTTCACACAATTCTATCTAATTTAATAGTGCGTTTTTTCCCATGATATAAAATAGGCTACTCTCAAAGTAGTCAGAATACTGACATTATTTATTGGAGAGTTTGAGAAAAAGGGTAACTAATGTGATGCCGTGTGTGTCAGCTAGCATACGAGGATGAACGTAACATGCTAATATTTACATGTAGAAATTAGCTCATGGACTTCCGAATCATGTTTAGCCAGTATGATAATGAATTCCTCTGAATTTTTATACTCATGATATTGAGTGCACTCTGTCTACGTAGATGGTGAACAATTGGGATCTCGCAACTTTACGAGCTCCTTTCCTACACACAGAGTCGCTTTTAAAATAGCTTTTTAGATAATCAGCTGTGAAGATGTTGGTACCGGAACCCATGAAAAATATAGCGGTTGTCAGTCAAAGTCACTTGTGATTTATGCTGTGAAGAAGCTTTGTCACTATATCATCAGATCTGTTCAACATGACGTAGCACAAAACGCCATTCAGTCACAGCGGATCATTTCGAACAGCACTTCGCAACGAGTCTTGCTGTCCGGCCTAGATGACATCAATTTGTTCACGGTCAATCAGGATGTAAGTCAAGCAGGTATGTCCAGTATTTGTTTCTGTACGGTGGATGCGGTTTTAATTGTCAGAAAACGGTCCATTAACTTAACGCAAGAGGCTTCCAAACTTGATAATCCTGCTCTAAGTAGTACGCTTTGAAAACGTGCGACTTCCTCGGGTGCTTCGACGGCGATCCATAAAGGACTAGTTCCAGGAGCACGAATAGCCAACGCCTCATTATTGTACGCAAATGTGTACCGCATAGGGAATAAGTGAGATGAACTTCCTCTCAGTGTGGCTTAGTTACATCCGAAGGTTATAGCGCTTTCTAAGACCTGGCTGTTTGCCTTGATAATGTGCCGATGAACATCAGCGAACAGTATCTCGTCATAAGATGCAATGGAGCTAGCGATAGTTGAGGCGGTGGTGTTTCACTAATCCTGGGTTACGGTTTGCACAATATGGTCACAGGTATATCTTCAGCCAGTGAAAACGTCCAAGTCGTTACCAGTATCCTGACTTATTACAAGTCACCGCTCGCGATTACTTGTGTCTATGTTACACCCAGTGCAGCCCAACATAAGATAACACAGCTGATTGAGGCGCTCGACAGTTTTTTACACTTAGCTCACAGCGTACATATCTTGGAAGATTTTTGCATCCCCAAAATATATTGATTCATCCCGACGGGTGTAGTCACAGAACAATCCGAAACGTTTCTTAAATGGCTCCATAATCATGCGATGCACCAGCATGTGAGTAATCTTAGGAGTTTTTGTCATAAATGCACTCCATCCGCTCTTCACATGGTATTGTCGTCCCAGCTAGAGGTCATTAGGTAATTAATGTGCTTACCACCGCCTGGCAACAGCGATTATGTAATGATAAGCTTCGGAGCGGTACTGCTTGTTACAAAACGTTTGCTCATAGTAGACGCAACTTAAGCTTGTAGACTTGAGTTTACTTCTACAGACTTCAAAATCTTCCCATCAGTTTTCTAGCGATTACAATGTAAGTGAAAACTGATATAGAATTCGTAAGTATCTGGATGAGTTACAAGACAATAACGTTCCGCTGCAATGCTTTTGGATATTTTCAGATCCGAGTTTTTCGTATACAACTTATATAATTTTTTATCCGAACAGTGTGATTTTTGGATATTTATATGATAGTTTGCTGTGACGAATCTACTCATACAAGAATTACCTGTCTACGACTTGTCGTTCTTTTTGTACAGCATAAGTGGATTTTCTGCTCTTTATTCGTTAATTTGGCGATTCCAATGCCGGGAAATACTTGGAGTCATACACGTATTGCAGTCAATTTCATACAAAATTATCAAGGTGAGACTGACAACTTGCGTCTAAATCTGGTGAAAAAATGTACTTAGAACTCGTCACTTCACGCCAACCATACGCAATACCACGTTAAAAAACTCTGACAGCACAAATTTTCTCACCGCTTCGGGTGTACTTTTGGTTGACCCCTTCAAAACGAAGCATTGCACAGTTCTCGAACCATGTGTCGTCCGTGAGTAAGTGGTTAGTGGTAAGTTCAAACCTGTCACTTTTCGCAACTGCTCAAACCCGCAAGAGATTTCGATCCTAAATAATAAAAACATTCCTGTCATTAAAAGCGTTGCGGAGACCAAGCCGTCTATTCATCTGAAGGTTAAACTGAATCCATCGGATCCAAATACGACGGTCACAGTTCAAATGTCCATAGAAAATTTTAATGGAATCTGTACCGACTTACACGACTCCAGTGAGATGTTTTTGCGAATAAGCAGAGACACGACCTAGAACAATAGTAAAAACTCTGTACGATGATGGGTTCGGAAACCATCAGACCTACAGCAGTTGCACTTGTGGTTCGCCACCCAAGCTTCCAGTATTTCGGTCAACCACATTTACTGAAAATAACACTTAACAATGATAAGTAAATGGAAAGTGTTCTTTTAATGTTTCACATGCTACTCAGTTTCTTGAGTGCAAAACTTGAATCTATACTGACATACCCTGGTTGAAAAGAAGAGGCCGTCTCGATGTTCGCAAGAAGAGCAACGAGCGCAGTCTAATCCTACTACACTTTCCAGACGCTTCGGTTAAACAACAAAAATACGAGTACAAACAGTGGCTCAACATTGCAGAAACGATAGGGGCGCTGGAGACTGTTTTGGTGAGTAACTCCACGATACCGCGGTCATAAAATTACAAACGTGATGGACCACCTGCTTTGAAACTCACTTTCGTAAAAAGTGCTATGACAGACTTTGTCAGACATACTTGGCGACTACACCTGAAAAATATTCCTAGTGGCGTGAGAATAATCACATGGAAGACAGCCTCAGAAAAACAAACTGAAGCATTGCTGTGCAAAAATACTAAATACTCAAACTCAGAAGACAGTTCAAAAACCTAAATGTTCCGGTTATCAAGGGATTTAACCAACAGTCACCATCCATACATCATCGCTACATACCAACACAAGTATAAGCAGTGTATACACTAATGCGCAGTGCTAGTGGAAGGAAACAATGTTTTGGCCCCAGTTTACTAAAATCCCTTAGTAATACCGTCTTACATACACACCTAGCAAATAAATTATCCGAGCAAATACTTTCTATCGAAATTTCGTCTTTCCATGTGACAATTAAGATAACTTTTGCTCCTCCTTTGAATCACATAGAAGCCAAAATTAAAGAACGATTTGCTTAATTTTTTTCGTATAACCTATGTTATTGTACAGTTATATGCTTTTTTCACCATAAATCTTGCATCTTGAATCTTGAAATTTATGATGCTTTAAAATTAATGTTTATACGTCTCGATGTTCTCAAGAAAAGCAACGAGCGCCTCCCAAACTTCTTAGGTGTTCCGGAGGCTATTAAACAAGAATAACAAGAAAACTACAAACACTGGCTCTACCTCGATGAAACGATAGCATCGCAAGGATGTGTGACTGTGAGTACCTTCAAGATACATCGGTCATCCAATAACAAAGGTGAGGGACCAAATCTTTTGGAGCTCAATTTCCATACAAGTGCTATAAAAGTGTTCGTCAGACATACTTGGCTACTACACCGGAAAAATAATCCAAGTGCAGAATAAGACAATTAAATGTGGCCTAACAAACACAAACTGAGAAATAAAAACTCAGAAGCTGGTTCAAAAACCACAATATTCCGGTTCTCAGTGGTTTTGAGCAATAGAAGCCATCCATACATAATCGCTACATACCAAAACCAGTATAAGCTCTGTATACACTAACGCGCAGTGCTTGTGGAACAAAAATACTGTGTTGGACCCAGTGTATTGAAATCCCTTAGTGGTTACTTCTTACACACACCTCGTAAACAAATTACCCAAACATTAATTTTCGATCTCTTTACCTTCTGGTTCTTTAGTTAGCTACAAAACCGCTCGGAACGCTTGTGATAAATTGCAGCGTGTGTTCAAACAAGATTTTGAGTTAGCTAGAGATGCTCGATCTAAACCAAAACGATTTTATAGCTACGCATAGTCAAAAGGCAACACCAGAGAATGTATCGGAGATTTAAAACTTGAGGTCCGACCAGTCTAAGGCGTCTGTCTTCTGAAGGCTTTCAATAGCGTTCAACAACGGGATAATTCTTCAAATGCGCCGTCTGAGCTGCTTAGCCTGCCACCTGGTGACTCTGCATTAGACGAGTTGTCCTCCAAAGAGGCTGAGGTGTTTGACGCACTTGAACATGTTCGCGTCAACACAGCTGTTTAACAGGATTGTATCCACTCATTTATGCTAAAGAATTTTGCATTGAATAACAAACGGCGTGCCAGCTATTCAATGCATGCTTTCCCCTGGGAGTGGTTCCTAATAAGTCGAAAGAAGCCGTAGTCATGTCAATACACAAGGGTGGTTGTATATCAACTCTTGGTAAATAAAGACCTCTTAGCTTGACTAACATCGTCACGAAAGTATTGTAAAATCGTTTGCGTGACAATCTGCAAGCATCTTTGTCGGCATTCTCTACTGAGTGTAACTCAACATGGATTTCTTAAGGGTAGAACCTGTCGGACTAATCTACTTAGTTTTCTAAATACTTTCACTAATGTATTCATGCCACTTTAAAAAGCATTAGTTAGACTGCATCTTAAATATTGAGTTCAAGCATGGTGTGCTCACTACAAGAAGGACAACATTCGAATTCGAAGCGTACATCGTCTCGCAACTCACATCATTGAGTTCAGCGGGGAAATGTACGCTACACGCCTGAAGTCTTCAGATCATTTCTCCCATAGGTACCGCCGTTTAAGAGGTGACGTAATTTAAACCTTAAAATGTTGAAGGGGTTTAGTTACGTTCTAATAAACGACTTATTTACATTAAGGCCCGAGCCGGTTAAACTGGATCATTCACTTAAACTTGTTAAGAGGCGATGTCTGCTATACTGCACAAAGCACTTTTTCAGCCTTAGGGTGGTAAACCTCTAAAACATTCTTTCTGAAAAACTTATATCCGGCATATTTGTCTCGAGTTTCAAGCAGGGTTTGGAGCGCTACTAGGGTTAGTTATTTCCCGAATACTTGCGAAAATTGCTATACAAGATTAGGTAGATCACCTTTTTAAGCGTTATCCCGTGAAGAAAGTAAATGCTAGAATTTCTGTTTTTATATACGATTCTATTTCAGCTGAACTCTCACCGTGCTGGTGAACACAAACTGCTTTTTCATTATCTAGCAACGGTTATAACTTGGTGCTCCCTAGATACAATCAGGATAATCTCTTTGAGCGGTGATCGTCGAAGATTTCAAACGGAAAAAAGAAAAAAACGTTTAGGCAGTGGTGGATGCTTCTGTGCGTTGTCCATCAAAAGAAATTCTGGACGCTCGATTAGCTCGTTATCCAATCCAACTAACATCGGTATTTCTTACTGTAACTAGGAGGAGTCTGGCACTTGCATGTGCATATAAAAGCCGACTGCTTCATCATTAGACGATCAATTACTGATGGACACATTGGAAGTACTAAAAGGGCAATGCATCGCACTACTAATTGTTGGAGATTTCAATCTCCCGGGCATTGATTGGCGTACTGAAATTTCTTCACCAGAGTCAGCTGAGTCACAATATCTAGACTTATTTTATGTCGGGGCTTTTATCAACATGTCAGGGAACCTACAATGCTTAGGACCTCACATACTCCGTCCACTTTAGATTTGGTTCTATCGACTCACGAAAGAGATATTTATGGAATCAAATACCTTTCGACACTAGCCAACAGCGACCACGCTGTAATTCTTCTTGACTGGACTTTACTGCATCCTAGTCACCAAGTGAAGATGTCCCGCAACTTTAGTAGAATGGACATCGTCCAACTACAAATTTAAGCAATGAATCTAAGTTGGGAGCCAGACAAATAAGAAATCAGGTGGAATATTATAAAAGGGAACCTTCTACAACTACAGGATAGTTTTACTCCTCTACAACCAGTGAGAACGCGAGGAAAACCACCCTGGTGGATCTCGTCTATTCGCAAGGCTAATAGATGTCGTGACCGTAGCTGTAGGGCTTACAAATTCTGTGGAACGCACAGATCTAGACTGCAGTACATACAGACCAGAAATTTAGCTATTGCGCTGCAAAGGACAGCCAAAAGGGACTTCGAATCCCGACTTGCCAAAAAAGCAAAGATTAAATTGAAAGCTTTTTATGGCTATGTTCAGTCCAAGCGATCTATAAGAGAAGAAATAGGTACGTTAGTGCTGGATGATGGCAACACAGCTTTGACGGCACCGGAAAAAGTCGATGCGTTGCACTCATTCTTCTGCAGTGTTTATCGGTGCGATTCAGGTAACTGTTTAGAAACTCAAAAGTACAGAGCACTTCCCTTTAGCTCGGTGGAGGTTAATCAGGAAATGGTCACCAAACTTCTGTCGCAGCTGGATAAAACTAAGTCAGCTGGCTCCGACGGTATACATCCGGCTATCCTTCAACCGCTCGCAAATATAGTTAGTCTTGCAATCAGAAATCTTTTTGAAGCTACAGGTCAGTAAGCCTGACAAGCATTCTTTGCAAGTGCTTGGAAAAAATCGTTCGGCACCAGGTATGTAAATATTTTTGGTGGCCAATCATTAAATTACGATACCCAGCACGGATCTGAAAAAACGAATGTTGTGGGTGCGGTCCGCAAATCCCACCCACCAGATGCTTGCAAGCTGAGCTGGTTGGCTAAACTCTCCTCCAACAGGATGTCAAGTTTCGATTGCCGATAATGCCATATTGATTTATCGATTTCCTGTTATCGTTATCACTCGCATTCCGCCGATTTTCCGTTCGATAACTCAGTGAACAATATTCATCTATTGAATACGATTTTGGTACATAATCAAATCACCCGTTAAACACATTATATTCTGTTTGCCGTGCCGTGACTTCTCAATTCGATTTCTGTTGGGATTCGCATTTCAATTCAATTCCATTACAATTTGGCGTCGCAAACAGGATGGATCAACCGACTCTTGAACCATTAAATCTTCATTCTAATCCTGGAGAAATTGAAGAGTGGGTGGAACGATTCGAGCTGTGGAGCAACATTCGGAAGGACGTCAAGCCGGAGAATAAGTCAACATTTTTCTTGACCTACGGGGGACGTGAATTATATTCGTTACTTAAGAACCTATCCTATCCAAAGGCTCCTGCATCACTGCCGTTCAAAGATTTGAAGACACTCCTACTGAAGCATGTCATGCCGGTGAATTTCAAAGCTACCGAACGGGCAAAATTCAACACACTGGTCCGAAATCCTAATACAAGCTGCCGTGATTTCATCCTTATTCTACAGAAACAGGCTGCTAAATGTGAATTCGGTGATTTATTAGAAGATAATTTGAGGGATCGTCTCATTGCTGGTATTAACAATGTTGACCTACAAAGAAAAATGCTGATGAAACCTGACCTGACCTACGCCGAAGCCCGTGAAATCTGCGAGCAGCGAGATGATGTGACTGCTGCGACAACGAAACAAGGTGCCGTGTTCTTTCAGAAAAGTTCACTCAGATCCAATCAGCCAAGACACCGGCACCAGGCCAACAAGACAAGTGAAAACCAAGCCCGAGACAAGACCGTAAAGCCGATAAATAACTGCATGTCGTGTGGTGATCTTTACTTGCGGTCAACTTGTCGATTCCGCAATGCAGTGTGCCATGGATGCGGTAAGAGCGGACATATAAAGAAGGTTTGTCGGAGTAAACAATGCAACCTGACCCAACAGAATCCAGTGGTCAATCAGGAGGATGACGGTTCACCTTATGTTCTGCAACTGGAGAGTCCAGCACAACAATTCATTTACAAATCCTTGCAGTTCGATTCAAGTGAAACTGCTGAATTCATCGTCGATACCGGTAGCAGTGAATCAGTCATCCCCGCCGAAATTTTGAACCGGGTGGCCCCAGAGGCGCATGTGCAACCGACCAACGTTAAAATTCGTGGCGTTACCGGACACAATTTGCCACTGACAGGTGAAACCACCTTATTTGTAAAACAAGACAAGGAGATTTCAATTCCAGTCCGATTCTTGGTATCTAAAAGCAGTCCAGCAATCCTCGGTCTGAAAGCCCTGCGAGCCCTCAAGCATCCTGTGTCGCTGAATGTTGTGCCCGTTGAGAATTCAGGAGAACAAATTCAGTCCTCCCTACGAAAATTGGTCGTCCAATGTTCGACGAACACTGGTGGCATGAAGGTAGAGCCAGCAACACTAGAAGTTGAAGGTGATCCGATATTCCTGAAACGTAGAATTTTGCCTTATGGTGTGAGAGACGGCGTCTTCAATACCCTGAAGAAGTTGAAAAGCACTGGTATTATTTCTCCAGTTGGTTCGTCAGCATGGGCAACACCTATTTGTTGTAGCAGTGAAAAGCGATGGAAAGACACCGAGAATATGCGGCGACTACAGAATAACACTTAACCCGAGACTCAAGCGTTGTGCCGCGACAACAGAAGAGCCGGAAGACTTTATGAGGGCAATTCATGGTAGTAAGATATTCTCAAAGATTGACCTTGCGAATGCATATTTACAAATACCACTCGAAGAGAAGTCAAAACCACTGACGACAATCAATACTCCATGGGGTTTATTTCAATTCAATTTCCTCCCATTCGGATTGCATGTGTCCTCAGGCATATTCCAATCGGCAATTGATAAGGTGATCCAAGGCCTACCAGGACGATCTTATTACCTACGGAAGAAAGCATGAGGAACACGACCAAAGACTATTGGCACTGACGGAACGACTTGCAGCTAAAAACGTAGCAATCAAGCCGTCAAAATGCGTGTTCCGAGTCAATGAACTACAATTTCTTGGCTACGTGATAGATTCCAAAGGATACCGACCAGATCCTACTCGATACGATGCACTTGCTAATGTGCAATCACCAAGTGACCAATGCAAACTGCGATCAATCATGGGTTGCCTTCAATACTACTCACGATTTATTCCGAATTTCGCAGCCCGGGCACAACCGCTATTTCTTGCTCAGCATGCAGAAAAGTGGGAATGGAATGATGAACTGGAATCAGTGTTGCGCACCTTGATTCAAGCTATTGTGGACCGACCAGTACTGGTGGCGTTTTCGCCTATAAAACCCACCACTTTGATCACAGATGCATCGGACGTCGGAATTGGTGCTGTGTTGGAGCAGGAAGGGTTCCCGATCATCTGTATATCCCGATTGTTGAACCAAGCAGAACGAGGATACTCACAAACGCAAAAGGAGTCGCTGGCGATATTCTGGGCGGTCAAGCGACTTCACAAATATCTATTCGGAATACGATTCCAGATTGTCACGGACCACCAAGCTCTGCAATTCTTATTCAATCCAAAGAAATCGCTTGCCAAAGCTACGGCCTCGATGTTACAAAGATGGAGTATCTACCTTGCAGGATACGATTATGAGATTGTCCATAGAGCAGGAAAAGATATTCCGCAGGCCGACTTCCTGTTCAGGCACGCAAAACTTTCTCCAGCGGAAGCATGCTGTCTCACCTCCCAATCATGTGCCGTTTCCCGTGAGCAACTACGAACGTTCACGAAGAAGTACTATTCAACAGTTATGTCAGCCATACGGAACGGTTGGCGTCCAGATGTGCGGAAGAAATACCTACGCCTTAACCGGATCCGTGATGAGCTACTGATACAACCGGACGGTGTGATTCGTCGGGGAGACCGATTGCTCATCCCGCCACCGTTGAGGAAGCCTGTCTTGAACGATCTACATAAGGGCCATATGGGCATTGAACAAATGAAATCGTTGGCACGGCAAGAGGTTTGGTGGCCAGAAATTGATGCCGACATCAGAAGTACAGCTATGAACTGCGAGGCTTGCCTGCACAAAATCAATTCACGCCCAAGGGACTGGACACCATGGCCCGACAGTTACCTTCCCTGGCAACGAATCCATGCAGATTATTGTGGACCGTTTTTGGGAAAGTACTTTGCACTTGTGATCACCGACTCGTATTACAAGTGGCCAGAAGTCTTTTTGACAACCACAGCAACGACGGCGTTCACAATGCAAGCTCTAAGGAAGTGTTTCAGCCGTGAAGGAATCCCACAAGTACTTATCACTGACAATGGTGCCCAATTCTGTTTCAATGAAATGAAGGAATGGCTGGATAGCATCGGGTGCCGACACTTACGAACTGCTCCGCGCCATCCATGTTCCAATGGCGCTGCAGAGAATCTTGTGAAAACTATCAAGAGTGCTATTCACTCAGCCATTCCAGGGAGCTTTCAAGCCTTATACGTATTCATTGATAACTTTCTACTGCAATACCGTATGCCGCCATGCATGACAAGAGAGAAGCTGTGGATTACGATCCCACTTGAGATTTTAACCGAAAACCGACCACAACCTCATAACGAAGTACCGAACAATACGCCGCATACAACACGCCGTTTTTCAACTCGTACCAGGCAACCGGTCACTCGTTTATCTGTCAACCCGCGATACCCGCGTTATGAATCAATCGTCCCGTGTTAATTTTTTTGTTAAAAAGGGGAGGTGTTGTATAGCCAGTGAACGAAGTATTGATTAATCACCAATGAAATATCGATCGTGAGTTTGAATTGTGCTTGGCTGACTGTCGGACATTAGTTAGCTTGCTGACTTTGTAGTTCGTTCGTTAAATACACGAGTTCAGTTACAGTTGTGTTCTGTCGGACTCACGGCTGGGCCAGTAGTAGCAACTCACAGATATAACAATTGGCGACGGGGTGCGGAACAATGGATGTCAGTGCCAATGAATTCGTAGAAAAAGTGCTTAATCAACAGAAGCAGATGTTTGAAGAGTTAATACAACGAATGGCATTCCAGACATTCAACAGTCAAAGTTCGGGACAATCAATGGAGAGTCTACTGCAACGGACGTCAGTAGCGCTGGATCTCCTACAAGAATCATTCAACATTCAGCTGCAATTCATAGAG
Source organism: Atriophallophorus winterbourni (assembly GCA_013407085.1). Classification (NCBI taxonomy): domain Eukaryota; kingdom Metazoa; phylum Platyhelminthes; class Trematoda; order Plagiorchiida; family Microphallidae; genus Atriophallophorus; species Atriophallophorus winterbourni. Next base: position 5,244 of record JACCGJ010019653.1, on the reverse strand, counting down.
GAAGTTGCAGTTCATCAAATAAACAGTACAAGCTCAGAAGAATCAGTTCAGATTTCAGCGAATAAATTCAGCGAAGAAATTCAGTCGCATCCAGTAAATGAAGTCGAATTTGATTCGTTGAAATTGAAAATGAACACAGAAGATGAGTTCCAGTCCCACAGAAATTATGAGTTACAAACTAAATTTGAATCAAAGCTACAGTCCGACCCCGACAGTAAGTTACAAAAAGTCAGTGAAAAATGTCGGAGTGTGATGAAGCATAAACCTGAATCACGAATAAGAGCACTGCTTTTAATCTCAGCCGCAGATGCTGTTCCAAACGGCAGGAGAATCAGTAGAGAATTAACTGGTAAAAGAACACAACAAAAGAAACCCCGACGTGCATGCTTGCATAGTGGAATGCGGCATTCTGGACGATTTTGCAGAAACAAGCGCAAAACATGCCAGAATTGTGAAGTTGTTGGTCATACAGGGAAAACGTTTGCATTATTAACGTAGCCCAAATTGTTACCGAAGAGAGTAGATGAAGTCATGTACACGTACTGGCAACAAGTCCAACGTAGCGAACAAATGTGGACACGCAACGCAAATAAACTCGGTCAGCGATATGTAAATTTGAAGTACAAAAAACAATTAAATACCACTCAACGAAAGGCTCGACCAAACAGACTGAAATTCCACCCAGCAACGTGTTACCTAGAGCCATCAGTTTATAAAACCCGTATCCGGCCAAACAACAGCAGCTTAGCTATCGTCCCATGTGTAAATTTTTCTTTTTTTCAAAAAGGGGAGGTGTTGTATAGGTAGTGAACTAACTATCGATTATTCATTAGAAGATATCGATCGTGAGTTTAAATTGTGCTTGGCTGACTGTCGGACATTAGTTAGCTTGCTGACTTGTAGTTCGTTCGTTAAATACACGAGTTCAGTTACAGTTGTGTTCTGTCGGACTCACGGCTGGGCCCAAGTTCGGGACAATCTATTGACAGTTTACTGCAAAACATAAACGAATTCCATTATCAGCCAGATGAAGGGGTTACATTCGAGTCCTGGTACCGAAGATACGAAGATATGTTCATGGTCGATTGTGCAAAGCTAGATGAGGAGACTCGTGTGCGAATGTTGTTACGGAAGTTGGGGCCAGTGGAACATGAAAAATATTGCAATTTTATTCTTCCAAAATGTCCGAAAGATTTCAGTTTGGTACAAACTATTGAATGCCTCAGCAGCATTTTTGGCGAACGTTCATCTTTGTTCAATATCACAAATCACAAATCACAAAGGGAGTTGATGAAGATATCATAACATACACTGGCAGAGTAAATCAGCAGTGCGAACGTTTTAAACTAAAAAAGCTTTCAGAGAACGCTTTCAAAAATCTGATATTTGTTTGTGGATTGCAGTCTCCCAATGATTATGAGTTACGGACAAAAGTTTTATCAAAGCTGGAGGCTGACCCCGACATGACATTACAGAGTGTCAGTGAAGAATGTCAGAAATTGCTGAATCTAAAGCATGATTCTAAGATGATAGAACAGCATGCATGGCCGCCAGTCTCAAATATAAATGCGATTAAATCTGATGAGAGAATAAATCCAGAATGTCGATGCAACAGATTACAACAGATCCAACCCGGAAGTGCATGTCGGCACTGTGGAATGCTGCACTACGAACGATTTTGCAGATATAAGAAATACAGGTGTCACAATTGCGGAATGGTTGGTCATATAAAGAAAGCGTGCCGCAGAACCTTTTCAAAGCTAATGACAAGTAAACCAAACAGCATAAGAAACAGAAGTATTTCAAATCTGGTTTTCACAACCACCGGGGTAAACGCAGTGACTCAAAGGAAGTACATAAGCATTCGTATAAACGGGATTCTGATAAAACTGCAACTAGATACGGCTTCTGACATTACAATAATCTCCAAAGCAACGTGGCAACAATTAGGATGCCCAAAATATGAAGAAACAAACCATACTGCCAGATCAGCATCTGGTGAACAGTTCAGTTTCGTGGGTAAGCTGCAATGTAACTTTTCATTTCGTGGCGTTCATTCAAATGGTTATTGTTACATTACGGAACTCGATTTTTTGAATTTACTTGGAATTGACTGGATCAGTAAACTTAATTTATGGAGATTTCCAATTTTGGATATTTGCGAACCATCTAGCGTCAATAACCCATCATGTTCAGATTATAATGTTTCACTGCTAGATAACCTGAATCAATCTACCATCACTTCACATTTGATGAACACATACCCTCAAGTATTTTCAAACACACTCGGACGATGTAACAAGATAAAAGCAGCTTTATATATTCGCTCGGGAAGTCGACCAGTTTTTCGACCTAAACGTCCAGTCCCATATGCTTCCATAGAAACTGTCACTGCGGAGTTGGATCGACTAGAAAGCATAGGGGTGATAAGTCCAGTCTCTTACTCTGCGTGGGCAGCCCCTATAGTTACTGCCAGAAAACCGAACGGAACCGTGCGAATATGTGCCGATTTTTCAACTGGACTCAATGAGGCACTAGAAACTCATCAGTATCCACTACCAATTCCAGAAGACTTATTCGCGAAACTGAATGATGGACAAGTTTTTTCTAAGATCGATTTTTCTGATGCATACTTACAAGTCGAGGTTCAGGATGAATGTAAAGAACTCTTGACTATAAACACTCATAAAGGTCTGTATCGCTACAATCGACTGCCATTTGGAGTTAAATGTGCCCCAGCCATATTCCAGCAACTGATGGACACAATGTTGTCAGGTCTTGATTTTGCGATGGCATATCTTGATGACGTGATTATTGTCAGCCGTACAAAACAAGAACATTTAAATCATTTGGAGGTTGTATTTCAACGCTTAGCTGAATATGGATTTCATGTTAAGTGTGAAAAATGTTCATTCGGTATGCCTGAAATTACATATTTGGGAACGGTCATAGATAGCAAGGGCAGAAGGCCAGATCCGTCGAAGATCGCTTCCATCGAAAAAATGCCGGCACCTTCCAATAAAGCAACCCTACAGTCCTTTTTGGGTTTGGTTAATTACTATCACAACTTTGTACCCAAGATGTATGAATTACGAGCGCCACTCAATAATCTACTTACGCAGACTGCTAAGTGGGAATGGTCGAACGAATGTCAACGGTCATTTGAACGAATAAAGGAAGTCCTAAAATCTGATCTTCTGCTGACGCATTATGACCCTAGACTACCCATGATAGTGGCGGCCGACGCTTCGGAATACGGAATTGGTGCAGTCTTACTACACAAAATGCCTGACGGTACACAAAAGGCTGTGCAACATGCATCTCGTTCATTAACCACACCAGAAAAGAACTACAGCCAAATAGAAAAAGAAGGGTTAGCAATAGTGTTTGCAGTTCGAAAATTTCACAAAATGCTTCACGGCCGGAAGTTCACTCTATGTACCGACCATAAACCACTTCTTTCAATCTTCGGAGTTAAAAGTGGGGTCCCAGTTCACACAGCCAATCGATTACAACGCTGGGCCACGATACTCATTGGATATGATTTCACTCTCAAGTTCGTGAATACCAAGAGTTTCGGGCACGCAGATGCGTTGTCAAGACTAATCTCAATGCATAGTAACAATAATCCAGAAGAAGAAATAATAATTGCTAACATCACGGATGAAAATGACCAGGACACATACGCAATCTTTAAACAAGCTTTGGAACAAATACCAATCACGTTTGATCGAGTCAGCCAAGAGGCATCAAAAGATGAAACGATTCAAACAGTCCTGCAGTATATGAAGTGTGGTTGGCCTGCCGTATTGACTGATAAAAAACTGAAGGAGTTTGCAAAAAGGAGATTTGCTCTCACCGACGTTCAAGGATGCCTTATGATGCAGAATCGTGTGGTTGTCCCTGAAGTCTTACAGGAAGAGGTACTTAAACAGTTTCACATGGGCCATCCAGGAATCAGTCGCATGAAAAGCATTGCCCGAAGTTACGCTTACTGGCCGTTTATGGACCAACAAATAGAAACATTTGTCAAAGAATGTCACAGTTGTTGCATGACCGCTAAAATGCCTCGAAAATGTGAGCTTAGCCCTTGGCCAATACCAGAAGGCCCATGGTTACGAATCCACATTGATTTTGCAGGTCCGATTGATGGTATATATTACTTCGTCATTGTTGATGCGTATTCAAAGTGGCCCGAAGTGTTTCCAATGAGAGTTGCTTCGACTCAATCGGTGCTATCAACTCTAAAAAATCTATTTTCGAAATTTGGAGTGCCCGAGACGATTGTGTCCGACAACGGCTCACAATTTACATCTTCTGAGTTTGAGCAGTTTTGCAGCTCGCGGGGAATAAAGCATGTCTGTTCGCCAGCCTACCACCCTCAGTCAAATGGACAGGTTGAAAGGTTTGTGGACACATTGAAGCGAGCAATAGCCAAAGCAAAGTTGGATGGAACGTGTCATGACTTCTTAAATACATTCTTATTATCTTACAGATCAACACCCATACATGCCACTAACGATAACAGGTCGCCAGCAGAACTATTTCTGGGAAGGAAGCTAAGGCAGACATTGGATGCTATGAAACCAGTAACTGTGCGACAATCGGAATATAGTCATAAGATGAAACATCAATTTAACAAACATCATTGTGCAAAACAGAGAAGTTTTGAAATTGGGGATAGAGTTTATGTACGTAATATGCGATACAATATGGAAGATTGGTTACCAGGAACAATAGTCAAGAAAGTTGGAAAAGTTATATACAAAGTACAAGTTGGTAACCTAATATGGACACGCCATGTCAATCATTTGAGACCGCGAAACGGTAAAGTAGCGAAAGCAATTCTCCCCTCGGATACGATCCCACTTGAGATTTTAACCGAAACCCGACCACAACCTCATAACGAAGTACCCATTAATACGCCACTTACAACACGCCGTTTTTCAACTCGGACCAGGCAACCGGTTACTCGTTTATCCGTCAACCCGCGATATCCACGTTATGAATCAATCGTCCCGTGTTAATTTTTTTTGTTAAAAAGGGGAGGTGTTGTATAGCCAGTGAACGAAGTATTGATTAATCACCAATGAAATATCGATCGTGAGTTTCAAATTGTGCTTGGTTGACTGTCGGACATTCGTTAGCTCGCTGACTTTGTAGTTCGTTCGTTAAATACACGAGTTCAGTTACAGTTGTGTTCTGTCGGACTCACGGCTGGGCCAGTAGTAGCAACTCACAGTT
>JACCGJ010019652.1:0-21728 GCA_013407085.1 Atriophallophorus winterbourni | reverse complement strand
TTAGTTGCTCTGTGATCAATCCTCTCCAGCAGCTTGATGTCCTTTTGCAGCCATGGTGCACAAGTTTGCATTGAGTAATCCATCACTGGATTAATATACCGATCGCGATACTATGAAACTACATCATCATGTCGAAGCAGAAGCCAGCCTCGAGAGACGCAACAACCTTTCGGTTGATGTTTTATGGTGTTTTCATCATTGTATATTTTATTTTATTAATCGTACATATTGGAAACGAGGAATAATTTCTCCACTTTACAAAGGTGGAAATCGCTCCGATGTTTCCAATTACCGACCCGTTACTCTGTTACCAGTGATTTCAATATTACTTGAGCGACTCATTGTTGTCGATCTAATGAAACATTTCGAGAATAATCAGTTGCTTTCGAGGAACCAGCCAGTGGATTCAGACTAAATTTATTCATGCTTGTCTAATTTACTGTTAACGATAGATGATTGGACAAAATCGGTAGATAAATGACAAGCAATACACGAGTGCTACTTAGATATTTCAAAAGCATTCGATCGTGTTGACCATTCCCTACTACTGCAGAAGCTTGAAAGGCTTGGTATCACTGGAAGGTTATTAAATTGGCTAAATGACTACCTAACAAATCGCACTAACCAGGTACGTGTTGATGGTGCAATATCCAAACCAATCGCAGCAACTAGCGGAGTTCCCAAGGTTCAGTCCTTGGTCCGATCCTCTTTCTGGTTTATGTCAATTAAATACCGGAAATGGTTTCGATGTAACATTTCGTTATTTTGCCGTACGACATATAAGATTGGCGCATCATTCGTATCAGAAAGACCTGTCTGCTATTACCAAGGATCTTGATACGCTTCACAGCTGGTCGTTGGAGAACAAACTGCCGTTTAACTTCAACAAATGCAGGATCATGAATGTGGGGAATCGAGTAGAGTTCACATATCACATAGGTTCGCATGCCCTTGAAAATTGCAGTGAAGAAAAAGATTTGGTTGTCTGGATATGCTCCAGTTTAAAAACATCACTTCAAACTAACAGTGCCTTTAAAAAAGCAACACGTGTTCTAAATCTACCCAAACGTGTATTTGGGAAATTTTCGCCCAAGATATTCCCAAGGATCATGAATACATACTTGAGACCAGTCATGGAATACGGTGTGCAGTCATGGTCTCCGTGGCTCAAGAGGGATGGGGAACTTATGCAGCGAATCTATCACCGCTCAACGAAACTAGTTCTCAGCATCCGAAACAAACCATATAAAGAAAGGATAGCTCAACTGAATCTGTTTGATTTTCCCAATCGACGAATCAGAGGAGACCTGATCTTACTTTACAAAACATTCCATACCCCGAACCATCCCTTACAGGATTTATTCACGCGAAGGGATACGAGGAATTATCGGACCCATGAATATGTGCTGGTCGTACCCCATTCCCGCATGAACTGTAGAAGGTATTTTTACTCTGTCCGTGTCTGTTTTACTTGGAACAGTTTACCTTCAACCGTTGCTCACGCCACTAGCTTGCATGACTTTAAAACGAAATTAGACGAATTTTTATTGCATTATTCGTTTCCAGAACATTTATATACTGTTTAATCTATGTTCTTATATTGTTTATACACTATAATTTCAATTTTTACCATCCTATGGTTGTTGTTAAGCTTGTTGCTTTTTAGACCATTAAAAACCTTGAATTACCTTGAATTACAATTTGAATACATTATTCAAGTGTTCTGTGTTTTGGGACAAGTCTCTCGTGTGTGATAGTTTGGGATCTGTATGCCGTGTTACGTTGAGAAGTGTGCTCCGGTGTATTGGGTACAATAGTCAGAAGGCATACGCGTGTTATTGGTGAAATCTCCGCTGGATCAAACTCTACGATTTGTGCAAGCACCAGTTCATTCCTCCTAGTTTAATGTTTGTATACATTGGAGTAACCTCAACGTGCCAGTCGCTAAAATTAGTAAACGTCGATCGTCTACTCACAGAATAGCTTCCAAATTAGAATGAAATATTTGATGATCAAGGCAAACCACCTCTTCCATCATAACTTTTATTGATCGTAATTTGCACGGTATGCCATGTGTCACTCGATAATGATAACGTTGAAACGCTTGCCAATATTTCTGAACCGTGGTAGTTTAAACAGTTTGCTGCGCTGATATATGTTTAAAAAAACTGAAGGTCCATTTTGGCAGTCATCTAACGACGTCGAAGATTTGAAAATAGGCATCTAGGAAATCTACTGGTGATCACCTGGTCTGTGATAATACGAAACGAGGACTTATGACACCAAGCAATTATTGGTTTTAGGATGTCTGCGCTGTATATTTTAGTCTTGAGGGACCCAAAAGTAGCATTGTATGGAAAGCTCTGACGAGGAACCCATTGTGAAGTGATCGAAAGGAAGGCCGCTCGAAGAATTCAAGAGAGAAACTATTAAATACGCTTCTAGCTTGTGAACAAACGAACAAAGTTTGTTGATTACACTGAACCTAATCTTACTGTCTCCATCTGATGACGGAAAACAGCCAGAAACTGGTAGTGGAGTGTAAGGGTTGGGGATGTAAGCATGTGATGATTGTTTGAATAACAATCAATAATAATCGATAATTCCGTAATTCAAATTCTCGTTGTTAAAGCGACATTAATTAATACATACTGTAGTTCGTGTGAGCGTGGTTTGTTCTTACTTCAATTCTTGGGTTGGTTATTCAATTCAATACAATTCAATTCATCACAGAGCACCACAATACATTGGTTTGTTGATTACAGTTCTCGCACCAGGGGATAAATGCTGAAATTCAAAATACACGTGTATGATTTCTGCGGAAGAGTTTACCCCCAAAAAAGCGTCTACTCACCGAATGAAACTATATTCAAAGAAACGTTATGATCTTTTACGTTGAATGTTACTGTGTTGTCCCGAGTTTACTGAAAACTTTTAATACTTTGGTTATACACACACACTTGGGAAACAAATTTACCCAACCATATATTTCCGGGCGAATTTTCCCCACTCCATGTCATAATTGTACAGCGGCATTGTACAGCGATCTGCTTTTTTCACCATAAATCTTGAATCTTGTAACCTCCGTGTCAAATGTAGTAGGTTTGAGACAGGATTCATAATGCGAATGAAATAGGTAAACCGATAAATTGTTTCTCCCCAAGTGGATTCATTCAAATTTTACGAGAAAGCAAAGTTGGATTTTGAAGACACTGTCTAGTAAAGCTCGTAGAACAAACCACGTAGTACAAGCAGAGAATCGTTGAGTAATTACTGGTCACACACTCAAGGTGCCTATGGATGGCCGATGTGATGTGCTTCTAACATCAGAAATTACACGGCACAACCAGTTTCTGGCTGTATGTCGTCAGCATTCGGGGAATTCGCGATTATGTTCAATCAGCCTTCGTCGAATTATTGGGGTAAAATGGCCAGAAAAGATAAGGAATCAAGACCTGTGGCAGATTGCTACTGAGGACCCGATCGCCCAGCAGATCAGTAGAATAAAGTGGAGATGGGTTGGGCACACCTTGCGAAAACCTTATGATGACATCACGCGTCATGCTCTGGTATGGAACCCAATCGGGAAGAGACGGGTCGGACGCCCAAGGCTATCTTGGAAGCGCTCGTGTGAAGAGGAAATCCGCAAGTGTGGACTTAACTGGAACGACATCAAACTGGCTACTATGGACAGACCAAACTGGAGGCAAGTTGCCGAGGCCCTATGTTCCTCCAGGAACTCAAGGGATTAAGTCAAGTAAGTCAAGCCTTGTACCAGTAAAATAGTGGTAAATTAAGTTATAATCTGGAGTCACTATCTAAAGGGGTTCGTACAAACATAGAATCATTGATTGATTCCCGGTCAAGCGCTCAAGGCTCACTGAACTTAATCTTACTGTCTCCACCTGATGACGACATAGAGCCAGGAACCGCTCTGGAACATTTTGTATCCAATACTTGCCAAAGTTGACCACGAGTTAATTTACTGGTGTTCCTAAGTGAAGAGTAAGTTCAACTTGAGTCATATCGAACACTCGTGTTTCTGTAACTGAAACAGCAGTCAATCACATCAGAGTATCAATTTCCCTGTGGATTATGACATAGCGCTTGTACCTTTCACAACTTGGTATAAATTGAACTGATGTTGTTTGTCTGATCATCTGTGTTCTTAGCTTGTCAATTTGCCCCGAGAGCAAACTAGGGTAACCCGAGAAGATACGACTAACCGTACGTAAAATACAAATTTTGGACATGACAAGGAAAAGGTCATGTCCGTCGTAACTCCCATCCAACAACGAACGTCAAGATGGCAGGAGTGTGAAAATTAAAGCTAAACGATCGATGATGCAGTGAGGTTCTTCACTTCGTGAGATTCAAGGATTTGTGGTTAAAAAAGTTGCTACTTTACATCACCACAGGATTACGGTATAGATAAAAACATAAAAAATACAATAGTATAAAAGCAACAGAGAATATCAAATGTAAGGCTCACGAATGATGTTTGTCTGCAAGTGCAAGTCCAATTTCGCTTTAAAAATCGCCGGACAAGGAGAGTCTACCACAAGTTCTTCTATAGACGTGCCTGCTCCAGAAGACTGAATGTGCTTTTTATAACAGGTTTAGAAAGCAAAGTTCTACTTGTATGCCACTGTTAGATAGGGTTCGTATAACGAACCACGATGTTCAAACACAGAATCACAAAGTGATTCTTGGTCAAGCACTCGAGCCGCGCTTATGGAGGACCCAAGTAATGTGTTGCTCACACACGACTACCGGTTTCTGACTGTGCCGTCATCAAGTGGAGACAGACTGAACCTGATCTTACTGTCTCCACCTGATGACGGCGAACAGCCAGAAACTGGTAGTGGTGTGTAATTGCGGGGGATGTGAGCAACACATTACTTAGGTTTGGAAAGCACTTATGAATAATTTGCTTTGATATCCTTGATATTTTCAAGAAGCCACGGATGATCCGTAAATGAAAAGCATTCAGTTTCCGTTTGTGTTTTGTGCAAATGTTTCCGATTTTACCGCCATATGGTTATTGCAAATTATGGGCTCTCGTAGTCAATTTTACTATTTTCGTTGTGCCAAATTTAAGTTTGTATAAAGCCGAAAAATTTGGGTTAAATTGAAAGGGTCTAAACCCGCGGCCCGGACTGAATAAACATTTGCATTATTTGACAGTGTATAACCGTTTCGTTCGCAGTTTGGTCGATTGATGCTCATGAGTAAGAAGTAACTGTTTGCAGCGGGGATTATTTTCCTCGTCTATCCTCGATAGTCCGTCAAAGTTGGTAATGGGTGTCTTTTCTGGTGGCGGCATTAATTATATAAGACCAATCGATGTGTTTTCGTTCCTATCATCTATATAGTATAGTGATTCACACAATGAGGACATTTGATGCAATCTCAATCTCGTCATGCGATGGATGCTTCGGTGGATGCTTGGATTTACAACGGGACTGAGAAATCTGTGTGGCTCTGGTCATTGCGTTCAAAACTGTGACTATAAATGGCCACAACATCTTCCATTAACCCTTAGAATTCTGCTGGTGGACTTCCTATAGGAGAACGATGACTAAATATAAGGTTAATTGACTTGCCCTTGGTCAAGTGAGAGTGCACTGCCTAATTCGAACCGAACTCATGTCCTCATCGTACCAAAGTAATAGATTGTACCGGAAACCCTCGGAAATGTAACTGCATCATCCCAGCATCCTGTCTGGTGAGTAAAATCGTGTAATCACAGAAATTCTTGCTAGTTGAACAGGAGATAGCCAAGAGTCATATGGGCCCAGCGTCCTGATAATGAATAAAAAAGAATTACACGTTTCAGGTTCGTGGTTTAACATACAGCTACAAAGTTTGGACGATGGAAAAAGTTTGTTCGAGACGAGATCGTTGTAGACTCGTTGTTATATAACCAGAGTCAAATTAATAGTTATCAAAGACACCATTATGGCGACGAATGCCTAACTGGCATATAACCGATACAACAATGTAATGTTTGATAATTCTAGGTTTTAATGGGCCAAAAAGCAAATAGTTTAGAGTAACCATAAATTGAAAATATCACGTATTCATAAACAGAACACAGAAGTTTTGTCCGTGTGGAAAGTCAGCTTATGTTCTGGGGTGCGATTTTGGATTTGGTTAACATGTACTTGTCAAGTTCAGCCTTGAACATCTTCATGGTTGATGCACAAATAATCTGTGAAGACAAAGTGTCCCATATAATAAAACTCGGACAGTAAAGAAGAACCTTCGTCAAGCGCATGCGGATCCTGATCCTACTGTCCCTACCTGATGAGTGCAAACAGCACGCAACCGGTCGTAGGGTTTGTGTAATGGAAATTTATACAAATGAACCTGGAGTGCGGTGTCGTAAAATGTAGTCATGAGATCTGCTACCACGTGCTTCTTGCCGATGAGACAGGTGTTCAAGTGAGTGATCCATTGTATGCAGAATGTTGAACAGTAGGATCAAGTCACCCCTGACACGACGGTACGAAAAGTCAAATAGGTTCAGAGTCGCAATCCTGTCCTCGTATGACAGGTTGTGTAGTCTGGCCACCAGTTTTGCAGCGCGGTGGTATATGCGTTGCTGCATGGTCATGTCATTTTGTAACCATGGCGTACATCATTGTTGAGGGGATATAGTTGCAAATTGTCCGTGTGAGTAACTGTTTTGTGAAACTACCGAAGATCGTTCTGAGCAGTGGCAAGATTTGACACGAAATTTTGTATACCACAGAACACCGTCGTGAAGACTTCAATTCACTGCTAATGTACACACCCAGGAAACCCGTAAAGGTTGCTGAGTTCCCAGAGAGTATGTGAAGTCGAAGGTTTTACCGACGTTTATCATTTTGCATTCTTGGATATTGAATGGTAGGTAATTTAGTAAGGACAACGTATGAAATGCATCGATATATTTTTGTAGAATTGGTAATCTTCATTGGTGCGCACGCTGGTTCAAAGTTTGATATCATCCGCAAATAAAATGATTTCAGTGCGTACGATTTCAGGTTTATCGCTTGTGTGTACCAGAAAGTCCCTAACACATACCGGAGGTTCGGATTTGGAAAAATATAATAGCTCTAGAATAGCAAGCACAGACGTGCTTTAATTAGGTACTTAAAGCTCAACTCAAGCATTCATTCAAACAAAAATCCTCATTTGCATCCATCACACAGACCCCACGAACAGTTTCGTGCTGTTTTCACTAATCAGGAACCGCCTGTCAGGAAACAATGATATAATGGTAAACCAGGTGTGAACTTGTAAGCCTCTGTTGGATGTGTTTGACAAGACCGACCTGTTCAATCACATGTAGACAGGTGAAACCCGAAATGCATGCAAATTATGATCATGTGTTTTATCTTGTCTGTCTGTGGCACACGTGTTTGATCCTTTGACGTGCAAACCTTATACAGCCGTGTCTTACAAGCTCCTAACTCGCATTTAACACGTTGTTGAGCGACATGGTCAAAACACCCGTGGGTAATGCCAAGCTTTCCTCAACACTGTACTTGATAGCACGTGAGAATAAGCTAGCACACGAAAGCATTGGCTACAACGATACCAGGAATCACGACTATGATCCATATTTTCTCCATTGCCATGTCAGATCTCGTTGACTCCAATCATGCAATCATGCAATAGTTATCAATGCTTTAATCTGCTTGATCAGAGCCGGTGTGATGACTTGCCAATGCCTGCTTCCTTAGTGTTTGTAGCACTTAACCGGTATCATACGATTTTCAGTTTGCATCAAACTAAAAGGTAGATTGTACTTACAAATTTTTCACCAATTCTAAATTTCCCGGATTTTCATATGGAGAATAATTCCTATTGCGAAAACCAAGTTGGGAGGCACGTTTCTTACATCTCCGGTTTCAATAAACGATGAAGAGGGTGAAATACTTCACCCTGAAAATCTCCCGCTTAATCAAGATCAATAAAGCCCGAGGAACTTATATGAACGTGCAAACAATCAAGGTCTCTCCCTAATCTCACATTATTGATTGGATAGCCGCCGTATATTTACTCGATTAGAATTCTTGGAGAGAAGAAATTCTATGATCAGAATTTGTTGCGTTATGCCCTTCGAAGTTTCATTAATATATGTCAAACTATGCGTGGTGTGATGCTCCTATTAACTCTGGAATGTTTGTATTTTTTTAATAAACCACGATATCCTGTGGTATTTCATAAACGGAATGGTTTTAAGCATAAAATTGCTGAATTCCGAGTTTTCCGTGCTTCGCGCCCAATATAAAACACTCAGCTTGGTTTGTGTCAAACCGAACGATTTGGAACCTTGGAGATCTCGATAAATGTGATGCATTAAGTTACATCAAAAACCGTGTAAAACCCCTTGTCTGACTTGGACCAAGTCAAGTCATGGAGTTTGTAATGTCACTGTGTGGTTGTATGGAAGTATCAAATCACCCCAAAGGTTTCTTTGGAACGGGTTGGCAAGGCTTAGCAGTTGCATTCGTTCATCGTACGTTAGTGTCTGGAAACGGATTAAGAGTTGCGTTGCACGATGATGTATCCTATCAAGCTGTATATTACACGATTTGAGCCAAGGAGTCCGAGCTTGTGAGCAGTATCTGCACTCTTTTCGAGTTTGAAGACGACACTACACTCAGTCACTCCATCAAGAGCAAGTGCTTCCTTACTATTATAGTGAAATTAAATACCTTTCATAACTATTACTTAAACAGTTTTGTACCGGAAATGCGCCCTGCACAGAAGTCGACTTAGTCATTTCAAGTCTTCTTAAAGTTGATATTTTAAAACGAGTGGTGGTAGATTGAAAATACTCTGTAAACCTTTTTCAGAAGGCACTTCTACGTTTGTTACTTTTTTATCCACGATCTGTTCAGAATGAGACGGATGCTCTTCAACTGCAATGAATTCAACTTCAGTTCGTGTGTTACGCAAATGGTCCAGGCTCCGCTGCCATACAGTAAAACATTTTGTAAGTACTCGCCATAAATGATCATTTTGACTTGCCCAAAGACACGAGAGTTCAAGCGGGACAAGTCAGCAGCTGCTCTGCCAATCCGCTTAACAATCTCCATGTTTAGAGAGAGGTTATCCGCAATTGTTAAGCCTGTTTGTTTATCCGTTGACTATTTATCCGATTTACATTTTCCTTGAAGACACTGCTGATAATTTTGTTTCCCTATTACTGACTTAATGCCTTTATTTTCAATACTGCAAGAATTGTAACTGTTTGCGAAGCATCCGAGTAGTTAGTCGTGGGCAGATTATTGTTCTACCAGTTATAATGAATACTTCACGATTCAACAATGCCTTCAACGTTCAAGCTTTGTCATTTACTTCCAAACACATTTGTTCATCGTGCTGTTCCAACTTGATAAGCGCAAACAGCACAAAGTGTTTGTTTTTGTGTATGCTGGAATAGCGTCCATATACGCTTGTTTTTTGAAGCAAAAAATCGATTTTTTTATTTCTATCTCGGTATCACAATGAACAAAGTCGTTTGAAAATACCAGACGCATACAATGCCCCAGTGGCTTTGTTGCGTGAAGCTTAACAACGCTCCAGTTGGTAAAAAACTAGTCATTAGTTTTAAGGTCATCTCCGCAGGTCGCCGAATCACAGCAGGCGTCAATCAAGCGTAGGGAACAATCGATAATTCTGCGCGCGCGCTGACCAGCGGGTCATCAAAAACATGGCGGGGGGCTCACCATGGGGATTCGTTTTGCTCGGCCGGGCTAACCTACATACGAAAATTTGTCACGAATCTGCCATGTTTGCTGATCAATTGTGCTGATTTGTAATTAGCCCCGGGTCGAAATTACATCAACAGCAGATTCAAGAACGTAGGGTGGTTAAATGCGCTTAGCCTTACGTTAAATGTTCGTTCTGAAACAGGAATATTTCATGATATTGTACTGGCACGTATAGTCCGGTTGATTGTTAACCGTGAGTTAATAGCCCGGTAAAGTTAAATCATTTTGTAACACATACGTGTCCAAATTTCGAATGAATATCCTCACATCGAGTGCGTTAACGATAGTTTCAGAAAGGGAATCATACACGTGCGAAATAAACTGATCGACAGAATGAGGAGTTCGTTATGTACAGGAGCACACATTTCACATATTTACAATATAAAACTTTGCTAATTGCTACGCGTCTTGGGCGCCTGAATGAGAATTCCTCTGATATTCGGCAGTTGAAGTTAGTAGTTTGGTTATGTGAAAACGATTTGGCAGTGGTTTCGGTGTCAAACAGAGTTTTAATTTTATTGTAAAGATTGTTTTAATTATCGTGTCTGAGATGTTTAACACCGCTTGAACTTTCCGGAGCAACTGCACGTTGACCGTGAAGGCAAATTTGATGGTATAAAGTGCTTTATTGTACGGTAGTGTAAAACCTTAACCATCCACGCAAGACGCCTGTGGAAGCTGGATACTTTTCATTAAAGGTGGTCGTATTTTAAAAGATCTACTCCAAGGTGAGTTGAAATCAAGAAGTTGTCCATTTGGCAAACCGCATTTGCGGTACAGTGACGATTGTAAAGGTGACACGAAAACACTTGCCATTACCCTGCGAGTTTGGGAAGAAATTCCTCTTAGCACTGAGAAGGCACTGTGTAATGCGTTATCAGAAAACTGGATAAGACCAGGTGTTGCTCTAGACTGCTAATAGTGTAGGGGATATGTACTGAATGTGAGTTATTAGAACATAAGATCGGACTAAAGGTTAATAAGGCTGTGTGTCTTCAGGTAATATCTATGTACAATAATAATTCCACTTCAGAACTCCATGAGAATATATAATCCTCGAAGACTTCCCGGATGGGCTCAAATATGGACCCGATAGCCGTCAGTATACGATAGAAAACGCGATTGCACATTAGAACGAGATAAGCGCGTTCTGAAAACGTGTATGTTATTGAAAGGTGTATATTATTGTAATAATCGACATAATCAAACTACGGAAGTTAATATACATGTGCTACAATTGTAGATTACACCGTCAGCATCCAAACCACACCGATCGACAGAGTACGGACCTTAGCTGTGAGCGCTGTAGGAGAGATTGTTCCTCCGGAATCGGACTGTGTACTGATTCGAAAGGGGGTGGAAGATGAAACCGTCATGCGTTTGTGGCGTACAAGCAAATCGATATCGGCCAAACGAAGCCAACAACAACATGTATGTTATACTTTAAACATCGAGTAATGGAGGTAGATTCAAGTTCCTATGGTGTAAACACCAGTTCACTCCAAAACCACGGGTAGGCGACTTATTTTAAAATGAATGTCAATCATTCAATAAAATGTCACATTAAATACTCACGAGGGTTTAATTCGCAGTCAGATCAATTTGCCGTTTTCGACACTAGGGAAAGCGAAACTAGCTTTAAGGATTGGAGTGCAAAGAACGCAGCGATCTATCGAGTAACAATGCAAGCGACAGTCAAGGCGCGAAGCAAAAATTCGAAATGTATCTGAGTAGCTACATATGTAGTGAGACTGTCGGAAACGTGTCCAGGCCGGTTATTTAGTCAAGTTCTCCGAGCATCATATCATATTTATTGCTTGAATGAGGCGGTTTGATGTGTCTCAACCGTTTAATTTCTTTGTGGTAATTAAGTTTATGCAAAGTCAAGAAATTTTGGTTGCCCGTTGATATATATCGATTCAACTCGAAAAGGACTTCCACATAGCGGAATTCGCAGAAGAAATGTATAAACAACCGGAGAATGAATGTTTGCAAACATGATACTTAAGAAACTTAAGAAAGAAGTGATGTGCATAGCTTTGACGCCAAATTGTATTTAATGTGTATCTATGTAGAGACTAATGCGGTGTAAGGTGTGCGTTTTTAAGCAAATAGCCCGTAATTCGCAAAAACCAGTAGCGGTCATAAAGTGTGGGTGACGTGAACACCTGAAAATGACAATTTATATAACTTTTAACACTTGAACTGTAATTCAATTCATTTCAATTCAATTCAATTCCCGACTCAAGACTGAACAGTCGAAAGTATTTTATATCTGTACATGTACCAAGAACACCCTACCCTGTAATGTTGCACATTCACCCAACATGGATATATTTAAATCGAGCTTGGACAACTTCATGTCGACCAATCCAAACATTAAACCTATATATTCTACACCATTACAGCTTTGAACTTTTAACCCAGGCATCGAAGTAAACTATACATCTTTACCCCATGGATTTACGTGCGCCATCCAACCGATTGAAAACAGTTTCTGCCCTATAGATTTTTACCTGATTCCTGAACTGCTCAGTAAGCAAAGAAATACCTATGTCATTCGCAATTCCCATATTATTCTGTGGTTTTTGTAAAGCTATATGCCTTTAAGACCATTAAATTGAGTTGAATTGAATTGAATTGAATGTATGATATAGATGTTTTTTGTAAAAAAAACATTTAAGCAATGGTTTTGCATTCAATTGTTCAAAATTTTCATTTTAATATAATTTTTGTAGCGAACGTCAAAAATTGTTTACGAATCTGGCGCCAGGTTCGTCACTCACATAGTAAGTAGACTTCAGAACATGTCCGTTAAATGTCAACGCTGAAAAAACTCTATTTTTTCATTGTTTAACTTCGAACAGTCTTTCACCGATGTCCGGTGTCTTTCCAGGATGATTAGTCTCACTCCGGGGAAGTTAAATGCTGTCAATTGTACCAAATGACAAGCGTTTCGTGTTCTCTCGTGTCAATTTTTTTGAATCGAGAATAAGGTTCAGATAAGAAAATGCTTAAGCGGTTCCTTTCAGCGAGTTTCTCGAGCGAGCACAACGTAGCTTATAGAAGTATATGCAAGTATTCAATCTACCTATTAGATTGAATTTTTCTTCCAATCAATAAATTTTTAGAAACTTGGATTCAGGAACACGTCCCCATTTCATTAGTTCGTAAGTCTGTAGATGGCATTGTACCGTGTCAACTTAACTGGCAAATGTAACTTGCCCCAAACCCTGAGACAATGCTTAGGATATAACGTTTTACAGCCCTATTATATACCTACCTATCAATCTCCTCGTCTATTAAGACGTTTCAGGTTGTAATGCTTGCAATTACGTCGCGTTCATAGGTAAATACCGTCTGTACTCGTGCTTCAGAAGCACAGCAAAGAAAAAGAAAAGATGCCGTGAAGGCGGCGATATTACAAACTCCCATTCCCGTGTTAACGGTCTCCGAGATTTTCGTAATGTACATGTATGTTTCTAAAACTATTGTTACAGCTTTCAGCTTAGAGACATTCATTCAACATTTACTTAACGATTTGACTGCGCCTGCTTCATAACTCACGGTAAATACTTTACTGGACTTGTTGTTCGCCTCCTTAGGTCGATATCGACCATGGATGTACCTCACAAGCGCATGAAAGTTTCATGCTCCTCAACATTTATAATGACTAAATAGTCCGATCCGGAAGTGACATACTCTCCCGCAGCACTGACAGCAATAGGCACTACTAGGTGGATCAGCGTCAGTTGCATGCCGAGGGTGTGATTTGGGTTCCGCAGTCAAGAGTTGTATCTGCTTTCCACACCTTGGCATGGCGCTTTACACAGTGCCTCAAAAGTGAAAGTTGAAGACCAAGTTGTCAAGAGCAAGTTTTCTGTGTTAGCTGAGCTGGCATTGTAGCAACGGGACGTTTCGACATCAATTTATATGACATCGTCAGCTAAGCATCTTGTGAAGTGATCGTGATCGTTGTGTCTTCTGATTTTAATACACTGGTTGTTTGGTTTCTTTCATTTTCATTGGTCCTTCGCAAGGTCATACGGCTGAATGTTCGGTTCCTCATTGGTACATACATGTCGTTCATAGAACGTCTTGATTTTACGACTGCGCTGTGGAGTGCCACGCTTCGAGGAATTTCCGTATGTAGCGCGTACGTCCCCTGGCAATGACTTGGGTTCCATTCGAGTTGAAGTGATGCCCTTCTTGGTCAGCGTGAATCGACAGTAGGGATTTGTAACCGTGCCTCCTCACCGCCCATTAGTGTTCTCTTAGTCTTGCACCCAATTTTCTCCTAGTTTGTTCCACGTAACGCACTTCACATTCTATGCATTAGGTTTTGTAGACCAACTTTGTTGTCTTCTTGTTTCAATCCATCTTTAAATTTGCACAGCTGGTTACGAAGTATTCGCATAGTTATATGTGCAACGTTGATCCCAAGTGGCCGCAGTACTCTTGCAGCGATTTCTGAAACATTCTCAATGTATGGTAGAGGTTTCCTGACCTGTGGGCTCGGTTGTTCCATAGATAAGCTTCTTGGCTATTTGTATCCCAGTATGAAGTTCTTCGGGTAACCGTTTTTCTTAAGGACCTTGAAAAGGTATCTTTCTTTCTCCACCAGCGTTTCAGGGGTGTTATACTGCGTATGCACTCGGATGAATAACTTTCGTACACAGCTCCTTTTGTGTGCAATCGGATGCTTACTCTTGAAGTTGGAGATTTAGTACTTATGAGTGTGCTTCCGGTAGGCGCTTGCCAGGAGGGATCCTGCGTCGCTCTGGTGACAAGGACATCCAAGAATGTTAGGCACATGTTGGTTTCTGTTTCTCTTGTAAACTCTATTCCTGTGAAGACACAATTCTGACAATGTTGTCGTCCACGTAGCGTACCCAGAGTTTCGGTTTAATGAGAGGAATGTCAATGGTTTCCAACCACTGCATTACTGCCTCCACTATCAGTTCACAGATTGGCGACCTATTGGAGTTCCTTTGATCTGCTCGCACAATTTTCCGTTGAACTTAATTTGCGTGTGGGGACAAAGATATAAGAGTATCATTAGTTTCTCATGAGTGATTCGATTTCCGCCGTGTTCCGTTAGTAGCGATGAAATTGTTTCTTTGGCGAGTGTAATGGCGATCGACGTAAACAGACGGCGACATCGAAGGAGACCATCCGCTTGTCATCAGTTAACTTCACGTTCGGCAGTTTTTTTGAGACATTCTTCTGCCTAGTTTATGGAGTGACTCGAGCCTCTGACGAGATAGAGTAGTTTTTTCGTAGTTTCTGACAATGAGACGATTAGATGTAGTGTGATACGTTCTTTGTTCACCTTTGGTGACCATAGAATCGAGGAATGTTCCCAACTATACATGACATTATATGATTATGAATTGTTTATTTTATGAACGAATATTTACTATACTATGGTGCTTATGCGGTTGTGCTTTTGGTTACCATAACATTCTTGAATCTAGAATCATGAATCCATACTTGCATTGTGTGTTCACGTGGTAAAATGAGATGATTGCACTAACCTTACCCAATAATGTTTTAGTGTTCGAGCTAACTTTACCGTGTCGCCATTGTTCTAGGTTATACGTATCACGATGGTATTGAGCCTACCTAATAAAAATCGAACAACAAAAACCGGTGGTGTGGTATGTTTGCAGTGAACATGCCCGCAAATCAGTGTTTATCGTTTAATTTAATAGATTTAACCCCGTCCACATGTGTGTTTGCACATGTGATAGGATATGTTGGACGTCCCAGTCTTGTCCAACAGTAACTTACAAGTTGAAACTTCCTTTACTACGTATTTACGAGTATCCTAATGGTTCTACCCTTGCCTGATGTGCGCAAATATAACGAAATTGCTGTTTCCTTTGTTAATAGAAAATAAGCTTTACACAGCGGCATCGATAACTATCGCTGCTGTGAAATTCTTTTATCTTATATCCCACTGATTCAGAGTAATTCGTTTTGGACCATGCGTATAGACCAGCATTTTATGCTATGGTTGACGATTTCAGACAATATTTTATATGGATGATTAATAGTTACGTGATTAAAATTACACTGAATTCTTCAATTAGTCAAACTCTTCATGCTTCAACATCATTGTTTATTTCAAAACATAACTCAGTTCTTCTGTGCACTCCAAAACCGGATATTGGTAGCTGTACAGCGCAGACAAAACCACTTCCGGTTTTCTTATCGCACGTGCATCGAAGCCGTCTAGAAAAGCACCATATTTGCAAGTTCCGCCCAAAACAACCTTGAGAAAAACCGCTTGTCTTGAAAATTAAGTTTCGTCTTACGGACAGCAAATCGCCCATTTCGTTTTCCTTATTAATTACGGCATTTCTTCGTTACAACGCTTGTCCTAAAAAGTAAGGTTTACACCACAGAATAATGCTATATCGTTAAAAGGTTAGCTAATTCTTACTGCAATTGATCAGGAATCAGAGGAGTTGATGCGCTCTAGTTCTACGGTATATGCTAAAATATTGACAATTATGTAGACTTATTCAAAATTCACAAAAAATCATTTGATATAGAGCAACCTACAGTTTTGCTTTTAATCGATTCATTACACATACAGGTAAAAAATAGACGGAAGTAACAATTATTGTAATTATCTGCTGAAAGTCAACCAAGCAGACGCTGGTCAAACAGAGCTGACAGACCATATACCGCACCATAGTGTTGTGATACTGGTAGGACAGGTTGTTACTTTGGTTTCGGAATGTGTGATAATGCAACGCGCTGAAGTGTATCTAACTATTACGTAAATCGTTAGTTGACTGGGAACAAAGTTATTAAGCACGCACAACATAGCCAATGGGTTACAGATTTACAAGTGTTAGTTACGTTGGTTGAATTTAGTAGTTTTATCACATTACTGCAAAAACTCCTATACGTTTTATGATGTCCCACTAAGAGTGCGAACATGAGCGTTTTCACTGTTTTATAATCTGCCTATAGTTGCTTAAATATGGAATTCGCAAGTTGACAATGGCCTTCAAAGTGGTAGAATTAAGATTTTATAGTGAAAAAAAGCAATCGCTTTACATATACCATTGGATGATAGCTATAAAAATACAGAGGATGCAATCAAAATTAATTGAGGTGTTTGGTTTGTGTGGGTTCATATGGGGTCAATCTACAGGGCCGATAGTGGAGTGCTCTTTGATATAAGCCTCTAGTTTCGATTTAAAATCAAGAATCGTAGGAGCGTTCGCAATATCCTGTGGTAGTGAATTACATAGAAAGCAGATACACACCGAGAAGAAATGGCGCTTACAATTGAGTCTTGATTGCGATATAACGAGACAACTTGAGCGACTCCGTGTATTCTTAGGGGAACTGACATTTTTCAAATTGCGGCGAGTGTGATTTTCCATCCGCAGTATTTTATATGTTAGGATCATGTCGCTCCTTACACCCCTTTGTGTAAAATCGGTCAATCCCAGCATGGCCATTCACTCTTGGTATGGGATGTGTTGCATCTCATCAACTAGCTTCGTCAATCGGTGATAAATTTTATCCAGCAATTCAATGTCTTTACGCAGCCACGTTGCCCAAACTGGGATCATGTATTCTATCGTTGGATGCGTTTTAGGAGAGAACCGCTAAATATTCTTCCCAGAATTCCCAAGATACCGCTTGCCCAGTTGAAGACTTTCTGGCAATGACTATTCGGTTTCAGGTTATCAGTAATCCAGATACCGAGATTCTTCTCAGCGCTGTTCCAAATCAAGTTTTCATGACCAACATTATATGTATGTTCGTATTACCGGCCAAGTTGTAACATTTTACATTTACGTATGTTGAAAGTCATCTGATTTAGTTGAGACCAGTGATACAGGGCATCCAAATCCCCTTGCAGCATCAAACAATCTTCAATGGATCGGGTTTGCTTCCATATTTTTATGTCATCAGCAAAAAGAATTATCTTGCATCGTACTAAGTGCACAATAACATTTATTTATAATAAGAAAAGGATAGAATATAAATGTACAAGCAATGTAGATTTGTAGCAGTCAGAAAATCTGGAAATATGTTCGCAATCACATCCATATTACCAACCATATTAACTTTTAAAAACGATGGCTGTCAAGATTGATAAACGTATGATTATACCAGCGTTGTAGAGCATACGGGAAGTAGTGCCACTTTAGAACAAGAAAATATTTAACTTGAGGAAAGACTGTGTGTTTAGATAATAGGTTTTGTTCACTACGTGAACCTTGCATAGTAAATATTGGTTCATGGAAAGGAAATAACACATAATCATGTTGTCACGAATAGTCCAGTTGAATACTTGCCATGAGTCAATACAATGATGTAGTCAATTCGTTATGCAATAAATGCTTGTCCAAATGTCAAATAAATGTTTCGACAATTGGAACGGTAGCAGTAGTTTCAGGGAGGGCATTCCAAATGAAACTGGCACGTACAGTGTAAAAAATATCGGCGACAGCTAATACGGAATGGGGAATATGTAGTGTCGCTGAGTGGTTGCGTTATATTGTGACTAACGGTATTTAAATAAATGATTCAATGGATGATGTGGAGTATGAATTTTTTTTTACGTAAGTATCACATCAAACTGAAGATTGCTTTGAAGGGGTATGTGGAGGCTCAATTTTTGCATTCGTTCCTCGTACTTTGTTTCTGAAAACCGTTTACGCAATTGGTTGCACAGCGGTGTATTCTACCCTTTTAACTATGGATTCCAAGCATGCGATGTATGCTCAATGGTTGAAGTTCTAAGGGAGAAGGTTCTGAAAATCCGCCAAAGTCTACCAAGAAGCCCGGAAGCGCGCTTATGGATGACCTCACAATGCACGCTGCCGCATACCCAAACTCGAACTTCCCTTTCCGACTTGATCCAACTAAAACATGTTTACTGTCCCTACCCAATGATGACAAACATGCTGGAAACGCTTGTGGAGTGGAGTGTATTTACAAGGATGTGATCATTTTATTTCACCCAACCCAGTTTTGAGCAATTGTGTCACAAACTCTTCCTACTATGTGACACATGTTGAATATTTTTCAATGATGTTCAAAACACATTGACTATCGGTACTTGATTAAAACTTCATTTTTGTTTCAAGTTCAAAACGCTTCGATTATAATGATCGAATAATAATAAATGAAAGCTCACAATAATCCGCGGCTGATTGGGATTATATGTGCCTTATTCATTCTAGCTTCTTTTGTTCTGAATCTCTAATCTTTCAAGTAATTATTTTGTACGATGCAGGAAACAATGAATGCCATTTTCTCTACTTTTGAACCTTTGAAGGACAGCAAGGATTGATTAATAGAACGATCAATGCTATTTTCGACCAATCACAAGAACATTTTATGTCTCTAATTTTTGTAACATTTTATCGTGGTAAACATCAACTTACACATTGAAAAATTCACTCATAACGCAACCATCAGCCATTCAGGTTGCTTTATCGTCTTTTGCATTGTAAACCATCAAACTGAGACATGTTTGCCAGTGTTAACTTGATTAAACAGCGCAAGGATTTTTAATTAAATTACTAATATTTAAGTCACTGTTGGATAAGGCTGGCAAGGGAAATCTTTTGAATCACATGTGTCCATACACATATGGTTAGGGTTAAACCCAAAACATCCAAATTTGCATGCACTATGGATTAAACTGCCCCGACTGGCCAAACGCAAACACCATGAAAAGTGTTGTGGGGTGTTTGTGATGGAAACATAGGCAAATGTGGATAGATTGTTAAAGCCCACAGATCTGACCCAATCAATACTTCTCTATGCACTTGATTAAATACGTTTGTTCAAGATTGAACATTTATGGCGAAAAAAGCAAACAGCCGTACAATTCCATTTGACATAAGTATAAAATTTAAACAAAGGGTACTCAAATGTATGCATCCATGTGGCTCGAAAGAGGAGTAAAAGGAATGTAATGGAAAATGTTCGTGACCGATCGGGGATTGAACAGGTTGGTCGTACCAAACTTAACCAACAGTGGCATACGAGCGCAACTTGTTTAGCATTTTTCCACTGTTTCAAGGGCATGCGGATCCTGATCCTACGGTCCCTACCTGATGAGTGCAAACAGCACGAAACCGGCCGTGGTGTGTGCGTGTGTGACGGAAATGCATACAAATGAACTTTTTTGTTCATGGTCATGGATTTTAAATCCAGTCTACATGAGTATGGGCTCATGTAATGGAATAGGTTGTTCGTACCAACCTTAACCAATAGTGGCATACAAGCGCAACTTGTTTCCATTCTTCCATGTTTCAAGCGCATACAGATCCTGATTCCTACTGTCCCTACAGCCTCCCTGTCCGATCGGTGCAACCAGCACGAAATCGGTCATGAATTATGTGCGATGTAAGTGAATGCAAATATGGACTTTCAGTCTCGCAAGTTGTTTACACTTCGAGCATGTGGTCGAGCATGTCTGAGTTTTAACTCCCCAAGGAGCTGAATACCGCTGTGCTAAGCCCCATAAATAAAGATTGACTGAAACAATAAGATCAAGTTGTCTCATTTAAACACTTCATTCACTTAAATTGAGAAATTCTGGACGTTCTCGGAAAGACGCCTTTTTGTCAGCGTGTGAGTAAACGAACAATCTCTGAAACACTCAGAAATTAATTGGATGACAGGTGAAAATAAAAGCTCATTTGCATGCATCTCAATCACACACACACCCCACGCCCGGTTTCGTACTGTTTTGCACTCATCATGTAGGGACAGTAGAATCAGGATCCACATGCGCTTGAAACAGTGAAAGAATGGTAAACAGTGGAAAACAAGCGCAACTTGGATGACAGGTGCATTTTTACTGATATACATCTGCAAATTACGTCGTCCTTCAACTTATGAATAACCCTTTTCCATTAAAGACAAATACTAAATCGTATCAGCACCTCACAAAATGTTTTAGAGATAAGCTATAGATGGGCTACAAGTAGTTCGTAAAAGCGTTATTCACGAACTTTGAACGACACGTGTAAGCAGCTAAACGAACAAGAAGCTAACTTTTCATCTTAACAGGGAGCAAGGATAGAGTTAAGAACCTCCGGAACGTGAGAAATGAAACGGAAACGTAATGGTTATAATTGGTGTGACACCGTTGAATATGCGCCTTACGCGAACCATATGATTAGATTAAAGAATCACTCGTCATTGCAACCATATGTGTGGTGCTGCATCCCCTTCAAGTTCACTCAGCGATTAGCTGGAATCATTTTGGTGATTTTGTATTTCGAACTCGTGGTTCCTTTGCTAATAACCCTATTAGATGCTGGCACACACAAGAAGCTTAACATTTTTCACTCGCAATGAGGAGTTATCCTCGATTTTCGCAAAATAAATGGGCTAAGCACGATTCGGAATCGGAGTTCGAATGTCAGGATACACGTCTGATACGCATACCTGATGAGCTGGCAAAAACCGCGAAACCGGTTGTGTTGCTTCCCGCCTGCTCTTTCGACGTCATAAATGACTTACTTGCTGACTCCCCGCCTTGAGTTTCCCCGGATGAACATAGGGCGCTCAAAAAGCTTTGGTTTCAGTACATAGGAGTGCTGGCCCCCGGCCCGTCTAACCCTCCTCCTTTTGCAGACGGGCTTGGGACCGTCCTCGGCGGAGTATTGTGATTGTGTAATCCGCAGGAAGCGGAGGTTTGGAGTCAGGGTTTCCATCCCCTAGATGGACTGCCCTCCCAGGCTGACGAGCTCCATCTACCCGAAGCGAACTGGTTTTGATGCGCCAGTCACCCGCCTTCGCCCCTTCTCCTGTCAGTAGAAGCAGTTCCGCCACGAGCAGGCCAGGAGTTGGGCTTCGGTTGTCAGAGGCTATTTGAGACGCACGCCGTATGGGAGCATTTTGTAGGTAGCGGGAGCTTATCCCCACCACCACCCCGGCTGTGACAACCTTGGGAAC
>JACCGJ010019649.1:0-35114 GCA_013407085.1 Atriophallophorus winterbourni | reverse complement strand
AACTTCACTTAACACTTTCGATCTGCAATGTTCAAATTTGCATATGGTCACATAAATATCAGTGAGTTCAATCAAAGAATACATAGTTTAGATAATTTTTGTTTTTAATTATTAATGACTAGCGATAATTGAAGAAACTGAATACCGCACATTTGGTTATTTTGTAAACTTCACTATTCCACGTGTAGTTGAAATTATTGCAATCTAAAAGGGCTATACAACAGATGGAACAAATTGTACAGATTTGTCTCCCAACACCATATTGTCATCTCGTGAAATATTTGATCAATGTGTCACGCCAAGAGGATATGCAGCGATTGAAAAGAAGTTTTATGAGCAAATATTCGGTCTATACCTTATTTTTGATTCAGCAACGTTTATTATCGGGAGAAGGTTTCTAATTTGCTTCTAGGTATCATGGATGATCAATTTTTGGTAAAAAAAATATGGTAACCGTTTCGCATAATCTATCGTTTTGAGCAGCGATTGACTAGACTCGTTTTGTGCATTCTGGATCCCGGACGCTTTAAAACTAGCGTCATCCTGACATACCGAATAGTCCGAGGTTCAAGATTCAACATTTATGGTTGAAAAAGAAATCAAATTTACAATAACCATAGAGTGGACCTATAGGTACAAACGTATATCTATCTATCTATCCAGATATATATATATTATATATATATATATATATAATATGAATTCATGGGACGATGACATATTAATAGTTGGGGGCAGAATTCGGATTAGCTCTCATATAATCGTCAAGTTTCGATTTGAATATAGATAATATGTTCGAGCTTACCAAATCAGAAGCTATAGAATTCCACACAAATCACACACGCACCGAATAAATATACCTGCTGCAGTTCCAATTGGAATATGGTATTCACAACTTGCAAACATGGCTGCGGCTGTTACAGGAAGTTCGAAGATGGAATAATATGTCCATGCGGCGTCTCACCCACTCAAACACCTCTTTAAAATTGGTTCCAGCATCTCGGCTCGCATTCACAATCTGACCCTCCACTTACCACATTCCGGATTGAACTGTTTTTGTAGCTGTTACACAGTCAGTGTAAGCATTATGTCAAATAGATTACTGTTGGAAATAGCATTCTTTCAAAATATAATATTTTTACAACAAAAGTTTCTGTGTTGGCCACAGTGTTGTGAAAATCATTAGTGCTGTCTTTTTACACACTAATACATGGAAACACAAATTTACATGAACATATAATTCCGGTCAGAATATCCTTTTTTATGTCAAAATTAGAATTTATTCTGCTTTCACTTTGAACCACATGGAGGCAAACATAAAAGCTCGATTTCATTAACACATATACGTATATACTGTGGTATTGTAAATGTATTTGCTTTTTTCATCATACATCTTGAATCTATTGAACGAATGTAAACGAATTTCGACGTTGCTACAATTTTAAACATTAGTCCCCAAATATTGTTAACAAACAACGATAGAATGCGACCCAGCTTTCAGTCAATTGAGACATTCAACCTTTGATTACCCGAATGGTTTGATGGATTAAATCCCGAAAAGTTGGATTTAAAATTAATTTCTACTGTGAACATGTCAATCGGCCGTGCTTCCATTGCTTCGTTAGTGATTCTCATCTGTTTCAATTTGTTTTAGCATTTTTGGATGATAGTTCACTTTTCGGTAAGCATTCTCAACCAAAAAAACATTGTTTCTCAGTTGAAATTTACAATATGTTTCCCTAATTTCAGGTGGCTACTACAAAAGTAAGAATTATGCTGTGAATGATGAATTCCTGTTTGTAGTTTGATGTATTTCATTATTTCCGTAATGGTGGATGGTCAATTTGGCGATTATGCAATCGGCACTTCAATTTCCGAAATATTTTGCATCCAGCATGTAGTGTAGAAGTTAAATGCACTTTCCATCAAAATTGAGTTATGCTTGTTTACTGATATTACACCATACATTAACAGTGGTAAGACGGCTGCTAATTTGCGTGCAATTTCATTTTGAAAACCCCTCGACCGGATTTGTTCTGTGTGCACTCGTCAGGACTGAACGGTACGATGAAGATCCACTGCTGCTCGAAACAGTTGTGGAATGGAAAACATGTAACGCTTGTATGATACTGTATGATTGGTGCGACAAACATGTTCAGTCACATGCTCCAACACAAATGCAATGACAGATTTTTTAAAATATAGAACCTGAATATTGTACTATATTTTCACTCTAAATTATGAAAAATAAGTAATTTCTCGTTTTATATTCGACGGTACATGATTATAATTTACACGGCACATTATTTTTGGTTTGTTATTCTAGATGACCAGTTATACGTCAATGATAAACATTTAGCTCCCGATCAAGCACGTTGACGGTATTCAAGTTATATCATATGTCGATCGCTTGAGACGACAGTGTCTGCAGATTATTTCACAAGCGAAAATTCGAGGATGTCTTATAATTGCATATAAAGTTCTCAATATTGATGTGCCCTCATGGATATCTTACTTCAAAATCTAGTTGCTATCACCATACAACGTATGTGTTACAACTTAGTAATACTACATTCAGAACGTTAATTCTGAGTTATTTCGTCTTTTGTTATGCATTTTCCAACTGTCCATTGTGGGAAATAAACAGGATCGTATTTAATTTCAGGTCAAAACCTGAAAAATGTCGGATATATATCCACGATATAGTTTTTGAGATCTATAGTATAAAGTTCTTGGTATATGCCATTCTATACCATCGGGAATAACATATATCATAATGTGAAAATTTGGTAACTTATGTGACTTTATTACTTTTCTCATATTTTAATTAATGAAGCAACTCAAGGTGAGATCTATTAATAATATAAATAATAATAATAATAAATTTTAAGACTGCCAATCACATTCAAATTCTAATACACTTTGACTTAACTTTGCTGTTGTGTTAGTATCTTTCTCCAACTTTAGCAATTGTAGACGCTAAAATAATCGATAATCTTCACGAATACCAGCCTATGGTAAAATCGATATTGCGATGTATTAGTGTCTCGTCCGGAGATGTTTTGGGGATAGGCTCCCAATTGCGAAGATACACAAATGGCATGATTCTCATATGGCCTCTGAAAATAAGTCAAGCTAATGGCCTGAACTTTTGGTCCTGTGTTTTCGGCGGACTGATTTTACTGACCGAAATAGTGCATATGCTACTGAGTGGTGACTCAAAACAAGCGTGCGCCGGGGAGGTGAAGCTCGTAAGCCCATGATTTTGGACCAAATGGGGAAAAGCCAACTTTTATCCCTAACATCCACTGCATTGTAGCTACATCTAATCATGGAATAGGCTTCAGGAGTCAACCTCGTTTAATAATCCTTAGCCGTAGAAACATAAAGCAGTTTGACGTTCAACTTCGTCCTGCCAACTCCTGAGATTGCATCATCGTCAAAACGTATACGCCAAGCTATTTTTCGGGTACTTTTGTGCCGTAGGGGGAGAGATTATTTGCTATATGGGCAACAGATTGTTCACCACATTCAACTGCCTATCGTACATCTTGGCGCATCAATTTAGAGAATAATCCATTTAGCTTATGGATAATATCATGGGAAGACGCATATACCGGTAAAAATCTTTGCCTCGACTAGGGTAGTGCTTAAGAAGTTGACCGAGATTTTCAGGTCTTCTAGGACAGCTACGTCTGCCTCAAGCTGGGTTGTATCACGTAAATGTGTTGCTGTCACCCTACCGTGTGTTATCAACATGGGGTGCAAGGTGATTAGGGAAAAAAAGAAAGCAGAGTGTATTTTTCCGCACCAGAGTAATGAAAAATTACACAACATATGTCAGCTCTGAAACTGCTAACCAGGATATTCCAGTGTTTGTTTCCAGGATTTCATGACAAAGTCTGCGATATCAGAGGCGTGAGGAAACCAGGTGTGATTAACAAAAAGCTGAAAAGATAAAGAATGATGTGGATGAGATGCAATAGACGGAATAAGCATACATTGTTATGTTAACAGAAAGTGAGTATACATTATGTTTTGGCGACCACTCATCAGTACCAAGTACTTCGAAATATACACAAATTTCATCACGGCGGTCCACATTGGATGCACTGGACTCGAGTTTCGCTCTTATTTGAGCTCATTAGCAGTGTAAATCCTGTCTGGGGTCGGATTAGAACCCAGGACATTCACAATTGTAGTCTAATGCCTTTCGGCCTCAGCTACTGTCCACCATATGACCGATCGCGATTATGAATTTTTCTCCAGACTAGCACATTTGAGTAGCTTTGTACGCCCGACCAGTTCAGAAGGAGCCAGCAACATCTGTTGTGGTCGCTCAACCAAACAGATCTCCGTGTCAGGTCTTACCATCAGATACAGTGTAAGCTAACACAAATTAAATCTGACCGACATTGTAGTTTTAGAGTGTCTGGAGATTTGGTTCAATTATGTTTCGGCAAATACTCATCAGTACCAAGTTCTTTGAAATATTTATAAAGTATATCACGACGGTCCAAAATTGGAATCACTGGACCTTTACTATTGTAGTGTCATGATTTACGGCCTCAGCTACTGTCCATTATTTGAGTAGCGTCATATGCCAGATCAGTGGAGAAGGAGCCAGCAACATCTGTGGTGTTCGACCAACCGATCTCATTTCCTTGAAAGACAGGGTTTTTAATGAGCATGGACTGCGAGGAGTTGGGTTTGTCGTGCGAAACAAAATACTAGAATCAACAGCTAGAGCAAACAAATTTGGACTCCAAAATCGGAAGTGCATTACTGGTACCATTATGTTGATCAAAGTTTATAAATCAAAGCCGTTTGCGACGCCTGCTGAAATGCGTTTTCTATCATAACCTCGATGCAAGAATTGGCACAGATTACGAATCTCAAAAAACTCTCTGGAGGTTTCAGTATAGATGAAACCGATAAAAATGGACAACGCTTTCTAGAACTGTGACCTTATTCCATCGTGTCATTAACACTTTCTTTCAAATAAAACCACAACAAGGAGTCTCTGTGAAACATCTTTGCTCCAGCATTCGCATCAGATAAATCCTTTTCCAATCCAGATTTCACCGCACCAAATTAGATGTTAAACAGGGATACACGTCACTCGTATGCGCGAACATAATCTAGCTGCATGATTTGCAAAAAACTTCACAGTCGGGTTCAACAAGACAACTCACTAGAATAAGCTTCATAAAACTGGGAATCGCTAAAAAGCTGCATACGCAAAATCACGCTTTCAACTCAAGGTCAGAAGAAAGCTGGAACTAGCAACTGGTTCTAAGCAAAATATTATGAGATTAATACTGTTTTGGATGAGAAACAGTCAGCATTCTTGACGTTTGAACGTATGTCAACAGATAAAATCTTACGAATAGTGAGAGCAGATAAAATAAGGTCCAACAGACTGCAATACAATGTGAAAATGACTAATGGTTAAAAATTAGCTGCAGTATACAAAATACTGTGCATACTGGAAATAATCACGGTATGTATGAAAGGATTATGAAAGCCATTAGTCTGAGCAAACTTTAAACAGAACTCATTAAGTTTGTATCTGATAACCCGATTGTCTACAAGACACATCTCATAAAAAGATGCTTATAGCACTTATTTCATCTCTACTCTAGGAACACTAATGTTTTTGCCGCGAGAACTTGAAGATGTTTAGCGGTTGCAAACCATCTAACATCTAGATACTCAACTTACTCTCGATGCACTCAATAAGGAAATCGACCTCTTAGCAGATGTTAGATCCCCTGGTGACTATGGAATTCCACCTAAGCTCATCAAATTCTGTAGCACAATTTTATTACAGCATCTTGGTCATTTGTTTTTTCATTGCTGACAGGAGAAATGTGTCGCACAAGATATGCGAGACACCAATAACAGCAAGCTATTTGAGAATAATGGTGTTAGAGTTGACTGCAACAATTACAGAGGAATCTAAATTCTAAATAATGTGGAAAAAGGCTTTGCTGAAGTCTTGCAGATCCAGGACAAATTTAACCTGAGGGATTTTACTGTGAATCGCAATGTGGGTTGCGTGATAGAATATTATTGGTTGAAAATACATTCTCCAAGAGACAACTTTAAGAAAATTGTCAGGAGATGCTTATGCCCTTAAACGTTGTTTTCGTTGATTTAATGAAAGCATCCGATTACATCAGCAGGTATGGTGTTTCCGAAGTGCTTTGTCTGATAGGCTGCCCAACTAGACTGATCTAATTCGTTCCTTCTTTCCACTCAGACATCATGGGCTCAGTTTATTTCGAGTTTTCCAGTTCAGAATCTTTTGAAATTCGCCGAGGTGTCAAAAAGAGAGTTTTCTTGCTCTCCACACTGTTCGACGTATTCATTGCTCTGCTTCTGAAGCACGCTTTTAGGACGTTAGCAGATGTCATTTACCTACACACGGGAAGTGATAGCAAGCTTTTCAAACTGGACTAGTTGAAAGCCGAAACCAATACATGCGTTGTGCGAATCCGTGACCGGCTCTTTGCCAACAATGCATCAATTATTGTTTATTAACAAGAACACCTCAAGTCGCTAGTGTACAATGTTTCTTCGGCATTTAAGAATATGTGCCCACAATCAGCATGCGCAAGAACAAAGTCCTTGGTCACAGCATTGTATCGACTCCAATCATCACTGAGGCAAACTGTCAGCTTGCACCAGCACATCATCTCACACATCTTGGTTCAACCACTGCCGATATTCTCTCGCGGAGATTTATAAGTGGATTGACAGAACAAATGTCATTTTGCCGCAATTGTACTCTGGTGTTTGAGTTAACCGGAATCGGACTGTACGGCAGTGAACAATGGACAACCACACAAGACACGAACGAAAGCCCAAAGCTTCAAATCTACGACGCATCCGCCGTATCTTAAACATATCGTGGATGGAAAAAGTTCCACAACATGGAGTAATTTGAAATTCTAGTCTATAATGCAAGTTCCCCATAATATGAGAGCTCCGCCTGCCGTGGCTTGGTCACGTCTACAAAAATGGAAACTTGTCATCTTACAAAAGATTTATTCTATGGTAAGTTGCAATCAGGAACTAGACAGTACATGCGGTAAAAAGATGTTTGCAAAAAAAGAAATGATAGCTCATGGCATTGACCCTCCGATTTGAAAAGACCATCCCATGACCGCTAACATTGAAGGCATAGAGTGAAGCGTCTTTTGCAAGTTCGGAATAATAAGATACAGCTTGAACCTGTCTAATGCAAATCACGCAACTGACGCTCATCGACGGTGTTCCCTGCTGTTCGTGATGCACATCCATGGTCGACATAGCATGATGGAAGACAACAACAACAACATTATGAATGAACCTGATCTGAATCGCATTATATTGCGTGATGATTTTGCATAACGTTTTCTTAAATTGCAGCAAAACTATATATTTGATGGAGAATTACTATGTGATAACCTCGATAGAAATTATCTGCTAAATACATGATTTCCTAATATCTGTTTGCTTCCTTCAAGTGTTGGTGTACGCCAATGTCGCCGTGGATGAGGGAATTCAACAGGCTATGAATTTCGGGTCAACAAAGGATGTGCTTGAAAGAATTTTACAAGTGGTAAGCTATTTTCTAGCGATCTTAATTCAAGTTTATTAATTGACATGTCAAATGGTGGGTGGTCAATTGTAATATAACTGAGAAAATAAAAATTCACACCTTGATGGATTATGAGAACATTTTCACGCTTAGTTCCAGATGGATAATACAACTATTCACTCGTTGACTTTACGGCGTTACACGTACGACCGAAAAGGACGTGTTTTGCATTTTGTTGCTAAAATGCGTGTTTCAATTGTGAGACGTGGACAGGAAATCCAGAAAGTTTCTACCGATTTTGTTTTGAAAGTCAGGATTGAAAGACCTGGATACAATGTTGTGTCAATCACCCCTGATGATCTCAAATTATCAAATAGTGAGTGAAACCATATAGCAATCGATAGACATCGATTACAATTTGTACATCGAAACAGCATACAATGATGGCGATACAATGTTGAACAACTTGTTTGATTTCAGATGAAGAAAATGTAGGAGCATATCGTGAGTTCACATTTGCCTTCAGAAAATAAGATAAATACTCACAAAGTTCCATCAATTAATATCAAGATAAAACTCGGTATATTATACTGATTATCAAACAGTGATTCACTGAATCATTGCTCATCAATTTACATTTATTTTTAATGGGATTTCAAAAACAGTAGAACTGAAGCTTCTAATAAAGCAATCAAAATGGTTATTACGTGAATCATATCCTCGTTATGAATATATCGCACATCGTTAGCATCCTTATAATGACGTACAGATTCGTAAAGTGATTTTATAAGACGAACACATATTACATAATTAATTGAAATCTCACGAACAGTGACACGCGAATTGTTAATATTTTAATGGCGATACATCAACGAATATTTGCGCACATAATCTAATTTCGCTTCATTCGTTTAAGTAAAACTCATACTATTTAATGGAATATTAAAATTGTTGAACAATATTGAATATTTGATCACATAAATGTTAATTATGACGGATACATATCAATTATAACCCCACTTTTTCTAATGAAAAGTCTCATTGGTATTTATCACCATATTCACAGAATTCATATACGTGTCACATCTGTGTATAAACAATACTATACAAAATGGGACACCAAATCTATCGTATGCATCTGCGAGGCAAATTTTAATACAAGTGAGTATTTATATGAACCTCTTTTATTATAACACATATGCATTTGTTTGGCTTTTTAGGTGGGATTTCAGATCTTCGAAAATTTAATTTATTATGTAGACTTCGTTCAGATACATTAACGTTGAAGATTCGAATCATGTAGTTGTAATTTATTTCAATGGAATATGACGATGCTTAATTTAGAATCTAT
Organism: Atriophallophorus winterbourni; assembly: GCA_013407085.1. Lineage (NCBI taxonomy): Eukaryota > Metazoa > Platyhelminthes > Trematoda > Plagiorchiida > Microphallidae > Atriophallophorus > Atriophallophorus winterbourni. Next base: position 26,175 of record JACCGJ010019649.1, on the reverse strand, counting down.
ACAGTATAACACGCTGGGCGATTAAAGAATGGGAACAAATAAATAATAGTACTAATATGTTTTATGCATATGCTTAACGTTGTTTAATAATAGTAAATGGTTCCCAAGTTGCGCTTGTATGCCACTGTTGGGTAATGTTGGTACGACCAACCTGTTCAATCACATGAGCCCCCACTCATGTAGACTGGGTTTGAAACCCATGACCATAAATATAAAGCGCATGCGGATCCTGATCCTACTGTCCCTACCTGATGAGTGCAAACAGCACGAAACCGGTCGTGGGGTGTTTTGTGTGAAGGAGATGCATGCAAATGTGTTTTATAGTAAATGGTTCCGTTAGTATTATTTCAAGATACAAGATTCAAGAATTTATGGTCACGAAAATTTATGGATTTACATACTATTTCAGCGATAAATACATTTTCGGTTTCCGACACGACTGAGGGTTGCAATGTATTCCTGTGTAAGTCTACACCAGAAGGTATCTTCTGATTTAAGTATGAGATTGTGAATCGTCAAGCACTGAAGACGTTAGTGGCAGTATAGATTCTGCATGCCAAATTCGAGTTCAGCGATTTGTCTCATCTCGTATACACTTTTGACAAGCGAGCGTAACATTTGAGAGAACTTGCCTTCCGAATAACCGCCTTTAGGTATCTGCCCAAGCAGTGGTTCTATCGACTCATCGACTATGGATATCGTGATATTGACGGAGTGCGGTGATCACGGATAATTTGACGATCCTTCGATACGCGTCGTTAGTTGATCGCACGATGTTTAATATGTAACCACTTGATGGAGAACAATAAGATCGGTTTGATTCAATATCAACATCATTCAACATCATTTGCTTTATGTGATTTAAAGTCAAACCTCCATCAAAGGGAAATCTCCAACCCAACCAGCGGGATTTCACGAATGTTGAGTTACGATGTTTGATCATAATGTATATATTTTTTGTGAAAGATAAGCAATGGTTCCAAAGTCATAGCGTTGCCTTCCTTTATTTTTTGCAGATTCAACCCCTCATCGACAGGTTCAATCATTCTGAGGTCAAGATAAGTCGCCCTGGAAGACGGGTAAACGGAAAAATGGTCTATGGTATGCTGTTCAATTTACAAAGTCCTAAGGAACCGAAAAATCTTCACGGTGTCTGGTTGGATGAACCCTGGGTTTTGTATCCCAAACTGTTTCACGATAATCTGTATAGGCCACCCAGCGAATGTAAACAAAACTTCGAATTTGAATTTTTAAATGACAGTGGTGAGTTTCATTGTGCTCATTTTTAGGGTAAATTCAGGACGATAATTTAAATTTACTGCAAACTTACTAAATCACATTGTTTGATATTTACAATTTAGTCTCAAATGAACAATTGCCAGTAAAGTCTCAGCAAAAGGTAATAGTAATCTCAAGTATGCAATGCACAAAATTCACCAATTTAGAATGGAACAAATGCCTTCAAGGTGGTTGGTTATTTGATTTTCCAATAACGATTCAATTGGTGATGTGAGGACATAAGATTATATATGCCGTCTACAAGAAAACTGAAAAAAAAGGTGACGGAAAATGGTAGAATCTCGTATATATTGTGCTTCACTATTTATTGTTGCAGCGCAATTTTTATGTTCGCTGCGACGATTGGCTTCTAAATGTCCACAGGCAATCATCCGATAAAAGTTTGAGACTAAACTTTAAGAAACATGGTGAAATTTCATATATTTATATAAAATCATTGTTCTGTTTATTGGATTAGCAAGTAAAATTGCGCGATTTGGAAGACTTGATGAATATGAATCTGCCGTTTCAAGAATTAGGAAACTCAAACTCCAACCTTCTCTAATTGGCATTATATATATCCATATGTTATAATTCGGTGATATACCTGTTTTATCATGTATATGAGAGTATTTCCGAACTACGTTTTCTAACTACACCGGCGCTAACGTGTTCGAAATGTTCATAATTTTAGCTGATACTGAATATTTTTCAAAGTTTGGCAGACCCAAAATCATTCTCTGTTTGTTGATTTATTTTCAGTTGATCGAAAAGTATTAATTTAATTTCTAAATCAGGTTTCGTTCTTTTCAAATAGAAGTTCAAGATTCAAGATTCAAGATTCAAGAATTTATGGTATAAAAAAGCTCGTAGCTGTACAACACCACAGGATATTCATATAAGGACAATAAATATATATACAAAAAAAGATTGAGCCTTAAGGAAGATCGACAGTTTTGTAGTTGAAAAAAATGCCATGTATTGTGGCGGTATGATGGGTAAAAAAATATTCGTTTGGAAAAAAATCATGTTATATATACGGGATGTAGGGTGGAATTACTACGCATAAATATATCCAATTTGTTCCTGAAAATCCTTTCACTAGATGATTGGACAACATCTGACGGTAGGGAGTTCCATAAAGAACTAACGCGCACCGAATAGAAGAACCGACGGCAGTTCCGGTAGGAATGTGGAATATCAAATGCAAATGGGTGAGTACGTGTGGCATGGCTTGACCGGAGGCATAATAGATGCCTTAGAGGGTGCGCCTTGGAGTTCATTATTTTGTAAGTCAGTATTAGATCGAATCGAACCCTTCTGCGAAGCAGTGTATCCAAATTAAGCTCCTCAAGTCGATTCTCATATGGTAGGTTGATTTATGTATATTTATTTCACTCATTTGTCAACCCCTACAATCTGTCATAATTGACCTATACTTTCCCCTATTAATGCATACGTTCGTATTTCATAAATCAAAACCACTAGCGGAACCTAATTTAATTGGTGAGCGTTTATTGCTCGAACACATTTTCATGAGTTTCAATTATAATGCTGACAACTTATTGACACATTCCTAGGGTCGAGAAAATGTCAAAAAGTATCAAATCAAATCTCACATTGGTATGGTAAAAAATGATAAATAGTAAATGGCAAATGTATGTTATAGTTATGACGTCATTAGGTCTGTAATGATGATTTGATGCAATGATGTACATCACACATCGAATGGGTGCATAGAAAATCCAGCAGGCTGAACAAATCAAGAAGAGCAACTACGATGGGCGTACATTCCAGAGTAAGATGACTTAATCTGATAATTTTAAATTTTTGCGAAATCAATTAGACAACAATCAGTGTTATAACAATTCAAATAGTTCAATGTGATGCGTTAAGTTTTTTGACTGTCTAAGTGTCAATCTTAACTCGTAGAGAGCTAGAACGATTCCGTTAGTCAAGTGGTGGGGATATCGCATTTTCTGTAATAACGTATATTCCGTTGTTTACTGCGGCATCCAATACAATTGAAACAACGTTAGCCACATCACTTGTTTCACGATTTACATACATTTCCCGCGTAAGTTATAAAAATTTGCAAGGATGACCTTGGTAATTGAATAGCCAAACACAAGAGTCTGTTACGTAATTCGCGCTCGTTGCTACTAAGCATCGCAATATGAACCGATCGCTCTTGCTAAGATTAGCCAAATAATTTATAAGTATCAAGCGTGTATGTGAATCTGCAATTAGAAATGATCAATGATGTAAAATTAACTCCAAATTTTTAATTTAATCTTTACCAGTACTACTATTTAAATAAAGTCAAATAATTCGCAGCGTAATTTGTGATACTTTAACACAACGATACATTAATTAAATATTATCAGTGCGGTTTGAATCATGATTTGCTACTATTATTTCCGAAAATCTTTCACTGCTTTTGCGAATATTGCTTCTCAATGATATTTCATGCTAACTCCTTGAACCCTCAGTATACCACGTGCAACTGGAATTGGATTCGCTCTGGTTAACTTTAACAGGGTCACCGTGTGATTCTGTAAGTTGATGTAGATCAAAATCTGTGAAAATTTGTAATGAAAACTATCCTGAGACATAAAACTCTGCACTTTGAAGTTTCCTTACTCAATAACAGCAATCATAGATTATTATATATTTAATATTCATCGAATGAAATCTATTAATCGATGCTTATATATATATAATATTATATATAGATATATATATATAATATATAATATATATAATAATATATATATATATATATATCTGTAGTTTTATGCCTAAAAATTAGACATTGCAAATAGCGACTATGTGATGCTCGACGTCTGTCAAATGTTCATAATAATTTAATATCACATTTTAATGAAATTGAACTTTTCTGTATTAATTAGTTTGATTGTTCCAGGTCACACATCTGCTGAAAAGCATTAAAAAGTTACAGCCGTACTGCCGGGAGGTGGAGACAGGAATAACACCACCTGCTGAACGCCATGCCTTCCTCGAGCTCCAATTCAAGTTGAATAATTTTCCTTCTCATTTTCACGGCACGTTCGAAAATCAGCTCAACTTCGAAAACATGATGTCGTTTCTACTTGAGACTGATGTGGTGGCATGGCAAATCGTGCCTATACCGTGCGAATGTGAGTTGTTCTACAACGCTTTTACATCATCAACCAATTTTTGGTGTGGTAACATTCTCAAACGTTGTTTTTTTATTTAGATTATTTAGGAAAAATAGAACAAGAAAAAATGCTGAGTAAGTTACGAATATTAAATCTAAAAAGGTACAGATCATATTTTATTTTCTAAAATAGTCGTAGGTTACTTGGTTACCTGCGCACAACTGATCATCCTATTCTTTTGAATTATTGTGCGATAGATAAAGCACATTAGCATCTCCATGTGTGAGCGCAAAACAATAGTATTTGCGCAATTCAATATCATTCAATTAAATAAATTTTTCAATAAACACTACATGAAATTATTGATTAGCATATGATGTGTTGATGGGAATGTATGCAATTGCGCATCCATCTACATTTACGTGGTTCTATATGATAGAAAAAGACAGTCGTTCAAATCTTATCCAACTGATGCTTACAAGTCCAACTGGTTTATATTTGAGCGTAGTTTCTCACTACTATATCTTGTGTTGATTACAATGGAAAAACGAATCCCGGTAAACATTTGTACTCTAGATAAAGCCAAATGATTTTGTGTGCAAACAGCACGAAGCCGCTCGTGTGCTTTGTTTTAATTGAATGCAATGCAATGTATTTAGATTGTAATTCGTGTCTCACAATGATGGCATGATCAGGATCGGTGATAATTTGTCATTTTAAACTTGAAACGAACTCACTCACAAAACTGTTTTGGTTCTCAACCTGACAGAGCTTTCAATGATCTACGCAAGTGGGAATTACAATGTCACTGAAATCTGTAAAAATGTAGGTTCAATTCGAATTGGTTAGTAAATTCGCATTTAATTTTTTTGCATAACAAAATCGTATATAATAACAAATTCAATCGTATTTGAAAACAATAGATTTAATGTCGAACATTCAAATTTATTTATTTATTCGCATTACCGTTCGGTTGAAATGAAGGAAAATAAATTCTATCTACGTAATAAAATGTTTACCATTGGATAAAAGTTGCTTTCAGATTTGTTTACGTTTCCCATTCTTTCAAGGCGCTCGAATTTGGGTAGAGATAACTGAATGAAGTTTCACAAGCAAGATTCATGTTAGTAGATTAAAGTTCCTAAGTTGGAAGCATTCGCAATCTTTATGGGAAAACAGTGGTTTTAGACTCCTTCATTTAGGGTTTTCGAATTTTGTACTTTACGGTCCAGTGTAGGTTTCGAACATGATATTATTTCAGTCGATTGAACACTGGGTAACGTGATGAACATCATTTTTCATGTTGATATGCACTATTAGGCCGAACAACATAATTTTCACGCTGGCGGTATTATATACGATCAGCAATCGGGATCAGTATCTGGACTCTCTGAATTAGACGATGTAATTTCATATACTATCTCAAAATGTGTGATCAATAGCACTCTATTCGATATTATCATAACCGATCCAACTGGTCCAATACAATTATTCACAGTTTGAAATTGACAAAATTACAATAAATTTTGGCTCCTGTTTATACAAGATTCAAGAATTTATGGTTACAAAAAGCACATAGCTTCACAATTACCATATCATAGTAAATATGCGTTCAATAAGAGGTATAAAAAACAATTATACGATGTCACTTGAGTCAAGTAATATTCTTACCCTGAGTCAATACACAGGCATCGCCAATTCGTTGTGTAACAAATAAGTGTCCAAGGTTCGAGTGAATGCTGGGATACAGGGAGAGGTGATAATTGCTTCGGGAAGGGCATTCCAAAAAAAACAGATACGTACCGAATAGAAATATCGGCGACAATTAGTACGGGAATGGGGAATTTGTAGTGCCGCTGAGTGGCTACGTGTAATTCCTGATTCACGTTATTTGAACAAATGTTTGAGTGGATGATCTGGAGTATGCAATATTTTGTAAGTAAGGATAACGTCACTTCGAAGTCTACGTTGAAGGGGAGTGGGGAGCTTTAGCTTTTTCAACCTTTCCTGTACTGTCTCGAAAACCACGCACGAGTTTAGTTACACGATGATATATCTTGTCAAGCTAGAATATATCCTTTTTCATTCATGATACTAAAATTGTCTTCTTCAAATCGTTCTCAAGAAATTCGTCCCAATTTGGATTGTTACGGCTTTGTTTTAATAAGCTACGTTATTTCCTGGTACTCTGCACATTTGGTTGTGTTCTAAATAGCATCCAAAACCACATATTTGTCACCCGTTCCCATTATAGATGGAACATCCAAAATTGAAAAAAACATAGGTTATTAAATTTGTGATGCATCGCCTGTGAAGTTTTGTTTAGTCGTTTTCTGATACGTTGTTCTTAACTATGAGTAAACATGATTTATGTAAAAAATCGAATCATCCTAGAGATTGCATATTGGCATTATATCTAGAAAAGCTCTTCAAATGCATATATAACGATAAATAAGTTGCAACTTGTGGGACTAAGCGAAATTTTAAATGATTCTAATTTATTCAGGGATCCTTGAATCTTTTTTATTTAATTAGATGAACAATTGTTTGCATATATTTATACAAATATATTTATATATAGAATTTCCTCAAACCAAGATTATCAAGATTCAAGATACACGATGTAATAATTTATGGACATAAAACGCACATTGCGTTACATTTACCACATAATAGTATATATTCGTTCATGAAAATGAAAAAACCTGTCAGGTATTGTCCAGTAGAGTACTTACAATTAGTCAATACGAAGGTGTCGTCAAATCGTTATGCAGGAATATCTGTCCAAATGTCGAATAAACGTTTTGACCGTGGAAGAGGTATCACTAGTTTCCGGAGGGCATTGAAAGTAATCAGATACGTATCAAATAAAAGAAGCTGCGATAACTGATACGGAAATATGGTATTTATATTGCCGCAAAGAAGCCTTGTTTATTTTGTTATGCATGACTATTTAACACATTTTTTTATCAGGTATTGATATTTTATATTTAATACATACAGCTTGCCCAACAATTTGAACTTGGTGATGGGCTCATTTCCTGCAAGGCACAACGTATCGTCGGTTTAATGGGTCTATTCCAAGTAGGATTATACCTCAAGGTTTCGAGTCTGTTTTCCAATAATTCGCCAACTTGGAATACGCCTTTACTACTGAAATCAAAGTTGATTCCGTCTCCAACCAACGCAAGCTTCCTTATACGTCTCCCACTAAAGGATAAATACGGAAACAAACAATGTTACGCATGATGTACCGCATAAATATTTAATTTTGAGGGGGAAATAAAAGTTCGGTGTCGATTTAATCGAATCCACAAACTTCAATCTAAACGTATTGAAACATGAAAGGAAATAAGAAATTAATAAATAAACAAATAATTAATTGAAATTGCGCGAACATTCACGGGTCCCCTTAGTGCGTAAAATTAAACATAAACCTGGGGGTTCCATTATTTGTACATCGCAATCTTCTATATGCTATATCACAAAATTCCTAGAGATTAAAGATTTACCATCATAAGCATAATGTATGAGGGAGTCCTAAAACACAGTATTTATCAACAATTTAACGTATATAAACGCTAAATATTTATACTTATTTAGCAAACTGAGCAGCTAACATGTTTGGGACGATTACGGTCGATGTCGACCATGGATTTTTATCACAATCGCGTGAATGTTCAAGTTTTGCAGCTTTTGGATTAACTAAACAGTCAGATTCGGGAGGAACAATCTCTCCCGCAGCGCTGGCAACGAAAGTCAGAACTCGGTTGTATTGCGTCAGTTGCACGCCGGCGGCGTGATCTGCGTTCAGTAGCCAAGAGCCATATCTGCTCCTTTCCAGCTTGCAGACGACGTTTACACAGTGCCTTTAATGTGAGTGGTCGAGAGCAAGTTCTTCCCAACTCGCCGAGTCAATGACAAGAGCTATCGTATCTCTTTTACAAACGTCTCTGTACCGCAAGTGCGGTCTGCTCAATGATCGACGTCCTAGTTGCAACTCACCATAGAGTAGATCTTTCGGAATACGACCATTTTTCATTCTGTAGAGATGACCAAGCCAGCGCAGGCGGCGCTGTCGCAATAGAGTGAACATGCTCTGTAGACCAGCTATTAAAAACACTTTAGCATTAGTCACTCTGTCCATCCACGCTATATTCAAGATACGACGGAAGCTAAGTAGATAGAAAGCATTCAGCTTCCGTTCGTGTCTTGTGTGGGTGGTCCAGGTTTTACTGCCGTACAGTAACGCATTTAGTACGCACGCGCTGAATACCATCATCTTTGTCTTTACAGTCAGCTTGCGGTTACCCTATACACGAGAGTTAAAACGGACAGAATGACAGCTGCTATGCCAATCCACTTATGAATCTCTTTGTCTAACGAGAGGTTATCCACAATGGTTGAACAAAGGTATGTGAACTGATGTACTGATTCAAGCTGACAGTTTTCAACAGTTATGAGGGGAGGCAATACAGTTCCTTAACCGAGGACTTTGGTCTTGCTCATGCTGACTGTTAGCAAAAAGTCTTTGCATGCCGACGGAAAACAGTCCATTAGAAACTGAAGGTGAGCAATAAAGGCTGCATTGTCGGCAAACAGCAGGTCACTGATTAGCACATTTCGAACCTTGGTTTGTTCTCTCAACTGTTTTAGGTTGCAAAGCTTGCCATCACTTCGCAAGCGTAGGTAAATACCTTCTGTCCTCGTCCTGGAAGCGTGCTTCAGAAGCAAAACAAAGAAAATGCCGAACTGCGTAGGAGCGAGAATACACCCTTGTTTGACGACTCGGCCAATTTCAAAGGCTTTCGAGCTGAAACCGCTGAAATGGACTGAGCCTTTCATGCCTGAGTGGAACGAAATAACGAGCTTCAGCAGTCTTGGGGGCAACCTAATAAATCAAGCGTTTTGAAAAGACCCTCCTTGCTGACGTAGTCGAATGCCTTCCTTAAATCAATAAAAACAGCGTGTTATGGCATACGCTGTTCCCGACACTTTTCTTGAAGTTGTCTCAGGGAGAAGATCTTGTCAACGTTTGAACTTCCCGTGCGGAAGCCACATTGAGATTCGAAGTTAATTCTATCAGGTAAAACTTGAAGCCGGATAAGTAAGACTTTAGCAAACAATTTGCTTACAACATTCAGAAGGGAGATTCCTCTGTAATTGTTGCAGTCGACTTCATCTTCTTTATTCTTGAATTGCGTGATGATTTTTGTTTCTCGCATCTCTTGTGGGACACACTCCTCCTACCAGCACTGGAGAAGCAAATGGTGAAGCGGTTGTAATAATGCTGCTCTACAGCATTTAATGAGCTCAGGTGGAATTCCGTCTTCTCCAGGTGCCTTCTCATTCGCTAAGTGGTCGATTGTTCTATTGAGCTCATCAAGAGAAGGGGGAGTATCTAGATATTCAATAGTCGGCAGCCGCTCGAGATTTACAAATACATGTGATAAAACCGTACTGTCCCTAGAGTAGAGAGAGGAGGAGTGCTCTACCCATCTTTCCATCTGCTAAGTTTTGTCCCTAATCGGGTCCCCAGATCCAGACCTAATGGGAGCCGTTTTGAGTTTGTTTGGACAATGGCTCTCTTGATCCCATCATACATGCCGTGAAAATTTCCAGTAACCACAGCTTTTTGCATAATAAGGCTAATTGCTGTCCAGTATTATATGTAATTTCGAAGTATCTGTATCCGCACGTTATATAAAGGGACAAATCAATCTACCACATCTAATTTTTTAATCTGTCAGCTTATGAAATGCAACTCTAACCAAGGGTGATAAAATGTCTGAAAAATCCAAAGTACATATCGAGCATTCAACACACTAGCAAATAAGATTGGTACAAACAATTGACAAATGGGGTTCATCGCAAGGGCTTAAACCGAGTTTTGATTTCCAAAGTTAGACTTGAATGCCACGATTGGTTGCAAATCGTACAGAGAAACACGAGGTTGAAACACAGATTCACAAAACGTTTCTTGGAAAAGCATTTGAAGCATTCATGCATCAAAAATGTAATATATGTGTGTGCAGCAAAGCAGTACATTAATATTATGTGTTCAAAGGCGTGGTCGCAATTCATTCAAAGCAGTATGGATACAGCATGGATGATTATATCTCTGTGGCTTACACAAAGTAACTCATAGCATATTTGTATCCCCTGTTTTGTTGATTTTTTCGGGAGAGAACGTGATGTGATGGATGGTCGTTTTTGTAGTATCGTGTCATTTTACCAATCCCAAACTCAAGAGAATGAAATGTTTATGGTGACAGCAGTGCAACTTTGCTCGTTAATTTTGAAATCGTGAATGTGTATATTATTAACGCGTTGCCTCAAAATTATGTCGATAAGTTATTATGAAACTGAAAAACAACATTGCGCCTGAGAATAATCAGTATAAGCTTAAACTGTATCCCATGTGATGAATTGACATATAGATCAGATCGATTAGGCGACCACAACTGATGTTACTGGCTCCTTCACGACTGGTAGGGCAGACAAACATACTCAACTGTGCCATGTCTCGCGGAAGATTTACGAACGCCTAATTGCGATCGGCAAATATGTGGACGGTAGCGTAGTTCTCAAGGCGTGGGACTACATTGGTAATGGTCGGATTTCCACTCATTCACGAGGCTAAGAAAACGCACTGCTGATGAGCTCCAATATGAGCTAACATCGAGTCTACTGCTTCAATAATGGACAATCGTGATAAAACTTGTCTTAACTTCAAACTATTTGGTACTGATTAATAGTTAAAAATGATGATCGAATACTCTAACGCAAAACAAAAGTTCACATCAGATCAATCGATGTTAGCTTACATTGTATCCGATGGGAATACCTAACATGCAGGTCACATTAGTTTGGCGACCACAAGAGATGTTGCTGGCCACTTCACGACTGATCTGACAGACGAAACTACTCATATGTGCAAGTCTCGCGAAAGATTCGTAATCGCACAATTGCGTTCGGTGAAACGGTATACAGTATACCCGTTGCTAAGTCTTGGATACAAATTAGTGCTGATCTCGGTTCCAACTCCCACCCGGGACAGATGATAGGCAGTGACGAGCTTCGATAAGTGCGAAACTCAAGTCTATTACTTCTTTGTGGATCGTCGAGATAAAACTTTTTAATACTTAAAAAGTGGGAACTGATGAGTGATCACAAAATTATGAACCAATTCAACCATCACCCGTGCTAAACAACGGTGGTGATCAGATTAATCGGTGAATGCTTTATCCGATGGAAAGAGCTTACATGGAGATAACATCGGTTGCACACTCTCGAAAGATGTTGCTGGCTCCTTCACGAAATGTCTGGCAGACAAAAGTTCTCGAATGTGCCAGTCTCGCGAAAAATACATGAATGTTTAATTGCGAACGGTCAATCGGTGGACGGTAACCCAGTTCATAAGGCGTGGAAATGCTACGGTGACTGTTAGGCGTTGAACTATCACCCGAATCAGATGATATGCTCTGCTGATGAGCTCCAATAAAAGCGAGACTTGAGTCCAGTGCTTACATTATGGTCAGACGTTATAAAATTTGTATTTTTTCAAATAACTTGGGACTGAATAATGGTTACAAAATAATGGACGAATTCTCCAACACTTCTGAATAACAACAGGTTTTATCAGATTAATCAGTGTTAGTTTACACTGTATCAGATAGAAGGAAAGAAATTGGAGATCAGATCGGTTTGACGAGAATAGCAGATGTCGCTGTCCTTCAAGATTGCTCGGGCTGAGAAAAATACTCAGATGTGCCAGTCTCACGAAAGATTCATGAACGCCTAATTGCGATCGGTCAAACAGTGAGCGGTGGCCCATAAGACGTGAAAGTAAATGGTGATGATACATGTTTCTACTCCCACCTGATGCAGAGGATATGCACTGCTGAATAAGTCCAATAATAGCAAAATTCGAGTGCATTGCTTCCAGCCTGGACTTGGTACCGATGCGTAGTCTAAAAATGATGAATAAATTATTCAACACGCGTGAATAACAGCATTGACCAGCAGATTTATCTATGCCAGCTAAAATTGTACCCGATTCGTAAACCTGAGAAGGAGATCATATTGGAGGGTTGACCACAAAAGATTTTGCTAGATCCCTCACGACTGATCGGCCGAACAAAAGTAATCTCATGAGCCAGTCTCCTGAAAGATTCTTGAACGCTTAATTGCGATCTATCAAACGGTGGACGTTAGCCGGAAGAGTGAGGCGTGCAACAAACGAGGAAAACGTCTCTTCATAGCTTCTGTAATACAATAGGAGTAACACTTGAGTATAGTGCTAGTATTATTGACCGTCATTATAATATTTGTGAATACTTTAAACGAGTTGGTGATAATGAGTAGCCAGAAAAATAATGAATGTACTCTCTAACTCCTGTTAAAAACAACAGCGCCTATCAGATTGATCGGTGTCAACTTACGCTGTATCTGATGGAAAGAAATGACAAGGAGATCAATCGGTTTCACTACCACAACAGATTATGCTGGCTCATTCATGGCTTGTCATGCAGACAAAATTACTCAAATGTGCCACTCCCGCGAAAGTGTCATAAATGATTAATTTTGTTCCGTCAAACGGTGGACGTTAGATCACGTAATGCGTGCGACCAAAATTTTGACAATCTCGCGTTTATCTCTCAACCGAGGCAGAGGATATATACTACTGATGAGCTCCGTTAAGAGAGACACTCGAGTCCAGTGCTTCGATTATGGACGATCGTGATCAAATTTATGAATATTCCAAGGGACAAGTTACTGATGAGTAGTGCTAAAAATGATAAACGAAATATCCAACCACAAAACAACATGGCCCATGAGATTTTACAGGTAATAGTGTACAATATATTTGATGGTAAGATCAGAGATGAAAATTTGATAGGTTATTCGAAAACAACCGATGTTGCTTGCTTCTAAACGACTGGTCGGGGAGACCAAACAAGGAAAATGTGTCATTCTCGGGAAAGATTCATGAATGCTTAATTTCGATCATTCAAAACGTCAACGGTAACCTAGGTCTTGAGGCGTGGGAATAAATTGGCGTTGGTCATGGGTATAACTCTCACCCGATGTAAAGGATATGCACTGCAATGTGCCACATCGCCGTTTAGGTGATGGCGGAGGAGCAGCACTCTACTTCAAACAGTATTTTATCTGTAAAGCTATGAACGACCAGACACGTGATATAACTGTCATTTTGGTGCGCTCTGACTCTTATTTCAGGAGACTGATGCATTATTGGAGCGATCTATGGTTCTCAACCAGGCACTCACGACCTGAACAACAAACTGACTAGAGCTTTGCGCTATGCAACAACGCGTTACAATACTCAAATAATGATAATGGGGGATTTAAAATTCCCACAGATCTATAGCCGAGATGATAAACCATCAGAAACAACTGAACATGAACTTCCAGCCGTCTTAAAATACACCCCCCAATAACCACGTTTTTGGGTTTACTCGTATGTGAGGATCGGACCGACCGTTCACCTTGTAACTAATAGTTAAATCAGATCCCGCCGCTGTAGAGAATATTGTTTATAAGCCGCTAGTCGTGGTAAGCGATGATGTTGTCCTAGAATTCTAGTACGTTTGATGCGCTAGGCGCAGCATTGACGGAACGAAATGCGTCGGCCAGGTGAACTTCCGTGCGGAGTTACAAAGCACTAGTTTCCCACTCGTTTCCGAAAAATCATTGGCCTTCTCTCTAACAGCACCTGGAATCCATATTGGAGAAACATCAGTTGTTTAATTTGAGGATAACCTCTATACGTAATAGATTTTTCGTACAAAGTGAGATACCATGTGATTTTCACAACACTAAGAAAACAGCTGATTCATGGGCACAATTTACACGACTGCGAAACAGTTATCTTAATTTGAAATGATAAACAAGCATTTCTATCGCAATTGATTTATCAGATGCACCCAAATTTGAAGTTGTCATATAGACTCGTAAACGATAGAACCAATATTAAACCAGGAGTATGTGCGCTAAAAACTCCGTCCGGGTTCACTGAATTAATTCATCAGACCGCTGACCTGTTAGCACACTTTTATTTCGGAGTCTTTGTGCCGAAAACCACGGATCTTGATCAGGAACCAATCATTCGACTTTACCGTCCAACCTTGAGTGAAGAATTGATTACTCTAATCGTAGTGGCGCAGCATTTGTAGGAAAATTCAACGTAAAAATCTCCAGGACCAGACGAGATATCTCCAAAGCTGCTCAAAACCTATCACACGCAGCTATCTGAACATCTATCCAGCATGTTTAATAATTTACTCCAAGCTGGTGTGGTACCAAAATACTGGAAACCGGAAATAAAATACCCATTTATAAAGGTGGTTGCGGTTCTGAAGTTAAAAATTACAGGCCGGCGACATTGCTGTCTTCGGTATCAAACGTTTTTGAGCAAATAATAACCGCAGACATAGTGCGACATCTGGAAACCAACCAACTTTTGGTAATTGCCCAACATGGATTTCGCAGGAATGGCTCTCGTAAATCAAATTTGCTGACCAGCTCAGACGATTGGACCAGGGTTGTAGATTCTGGGGTTGTATTCATGCGTGCTACATGAACATAATTTACGCTCGAATAAGCTAAAGAAACACGGTATTGTTTGAAGATTATATGAATTAATAAGTGATTACCATAGAAACAGACACGTCAGATTTTGTGTGGACGGCCTATTGTCGAGGAAAATCGATGTCAATAGCGGCGTTCCAAAAGGCTTAGTGCTTGGGCCAATACTGTTCCTAGTTTATATGAACGATATACCAATACCAAATTAGAGTGAGATGGTTTTGTTTGCTGAAGATATAAAAGTATGGAAGCGAATCTGCAATACTGATTATTTTATTTCGCTGCAAAAGGTGTTGAATGCTTTGTACAACTGGTCATCCGAAAAAAACATTGAATATACAAAACTCGAAGCTCTTTCAGATCGGTCGTGACTTGGCTTTTTCTATTCATACAAGATCCGCGACAATATCC
Organism: Atriophallophorus winterbourni; assembly: GCA_013407085.1. Lineage (NCBI taxonomy): Eukaryota > Metazoa > Platyhelminthes > Trematoda > Plagiorchiida > Microphallidae > Atriophallophorus > Atriophallophorus winterbourni. The sequence continues at coordinate 10,732 of JACCGJ010019649.1, read as the reverse complement.
TGGAGTACACCGAAAAATTACATTATATATATATCTAATATAGTATAATATTATATATACATATATATAAATGTGTGTGTGTGTACCGATAGTTCGACTCCATGGTTATTGTACACTTAATTGCGATTTTCAACTATAAATCTTGAATCTTGAATCATGAGTTTCACCATATCTGTCTACCAAAAATCAGATCGACTACGTATGCATCGGGGAGGAGTTTCAACGCACTGTTGAAGATGTATGCGACTAACACGAATAAAACGTTGCTTTCGACAATTATTTTGTTGTTGTCAATTTGAAGCTGAATTCGAAGAAAAACTGAATAGTGGAGTTCGCCAACGTCAGCGCTAAAATACGATAAAACAGAGTCGACAAAATGTGAAAGAAGCGATGACCTCAACATGTCAGGAATTACTGTGCCCGAAGAACATTACAAGCATAATTAATGGATCTGAGCAGACAACCGAAAATACGTAGAGAAACTGGCCATAAAAGCATAAGAAGCAGAGCATCAGAACAGAAACACGGACTTGAATTCCACAACAAGACACTATCAACAATGTTTGACAAGCCAGAAAGGCCAATAAAGAACAGAAACAGAGAAACGATAGCAAAAGCAGAAGGAAAATAGAGATATATGAAGCGCTTTCAGGAGTTACTCAACAGACAAGCTCGTTTAAACCTACCGTGGATACTGCCAGCTAAAAACGATCTGCCAATCTGCTGCTGTGCACTCACGAAGAATGAAATTCGCAGTGCCATTGAGCAATTGAAGAACGGAGTGGATATAGGACCTAAAAAAATCTCAACAGATGAGCCAATGGTGAACGGCAATACCAGTGTTTAGCTTCTCCACCCATCTTCTGTGACACCGGGGAAGAATAAACAATACCAGTTGAGTGTAAGGAAGGCTACCTCATCAAACTCCTCAAGAAAGGCGACCTCAACTACTGCTCCTACTACCGAGAAATAACGCTGCCTTTCATCTTAGGAAAGGTGTATAAGCACATTTTCTGAAACCGAATGAAATAGGCTGTGGAGCCACATCGTCTTGACCAACTAGACGGCTCTCAAAAGGATATACCGTTTACAAATTAGATCGAGATACTGTGCATCGTCACGGAGCAGTCCCAGGAGTAGAACTCAAATCTTTAAGTCAACTACATCGACTATAAAAAGACGTATGACGGCGTCGACAGTCTGTCCCTCAGAAGACTAATGACACACTACGGAGTACCAGAAATGATCACCAACATCATCGAGGACTCATTTTAAATGACGAGATGAGGAATATTGCTCCGCGGACAACCCACAGACAACTTTGAATAGTGAAATGGAGTGAGGTAAGGCTGCTAGATCTTGCCGTTCCTGTCACTGTTAGATATTTACAAATCAGAAGCGGAACCACATCCAGTGGACCCATTGTTGAGAATTGGACGACCTCGACTTCGCCCACGATCTTCCGTTTATCTCAAAACGAACAACATATGCAAGAAAGGCTAGCATCGAGGCGGTTTTCTCAGACAGACTGGGCTTCAAAAGCAACAGTGTGAAGAGCAAGGTGTTCCATACCACTTAACACAGTCCAAGTCTAGGCGATGGAGAAGCTGGACAAGTCCAACCTTTTTTGGCAGCATCCTGGACCAGCTTGCAGGAACAGATAGCGGACGTCGTAGTCCGCATCGGTGAAGCACAAGCTGCATTTCATCAGGTGCAGAACATCTGGGGATCCATAAACATCAGCAGTACATCCAAGAGCATGCTCTTAAAAATCTAAGTAAAACCAATACTACGACCGGAGGAGAGACCTAGAGAACCAGGGTACTCATGATGAAGAAAATCCAAGTCTCCATTAAAATCTGCCTTAAGAAGATCCCAAAAATCCGCTGGCAGACAAGGTCAGCAATAAATAATTTTGGCAACGAACTCAGCAGCAGCCTGATGGTAAAGACATAATTGAGAATCGCTGGCGATGGATTGGACACACCCTCGCGAACCTGCATCTAAACATCAACAGATAATCCTTGACATTGACAATTCAAAGTTGATAAGAGAGACCTGGATGCAGACGCCATGCAGATTAGCAGGACGACGTGACAGCTGCAAGGACAAGTCCAGAATTGTGATGCGTGGAAAGAGGTCGTTGACAACTTATGTCCTAGACTGCACCAAGGCGAAACTCAACTCAACAATAAACGAAACTACCTCGGCTTTCATTAAAAGATTCCCGTTTGTAAATACATCATCTTCTGGGAAGATATTCTTGTCATGCTCGCTGCTATATTAGCGTGTTGTCACCAAAGCGACATGGCGCATTCATTGGTCTATGTAAATCTGAATTTTTTGTTGAACGTTGTCTACAGCGATAAATTAATTAACAACAAATGGATTGCCTTCAAATATTACGCATTGCAATGCTATTCAGGCATAGAAGAATTTGATCTTTTTAAACTGGTAATCAACATGAAGATGACTACAGTTACATCGAAACTACAAACGACAGAGAGCCGTTCAGCCAGATCTTCCGGATATTTTAAAATGACTGCACATGAAATGCACATCATATCTAGATTTACGAACATTTTAACATGAAAACAAGCATCGGTACAGTGGTTAGTAATAATGTTTTGCGACTACTCATCAGTACCAAGTCCATTAACAAATTCACAATATTGATCACAATGTTCCACATTGGAAGCACTGGACAAACTCGCGTGGGTCAATGCCAAGAGCTTTCATATCTCTTTAGCAAAAGTAATTTTACCGCAAGCGCGGTCTGCCCAATGGTCGAATTGCCGATTGCAAGTCACCATAGAGAAGATCTTTCGGAATACGACCATTTTCCATTCTGTATACATGACTTAGCCACCGCAGGCGGCGCTTTCGTAAAAGGGTGAACATGGTCTTGCTAAGACATTACAAATCGTCACATGTAGGTGAACCAAGATTGTTGCGTATTATGTTGAATTTGTTAGCAGATGTTGAAGCTGATCTTCTGTCCCCTTATATTTAAAAAATATCCCGTCTCCCATCCATATCGATGTATCGTGTGCCAAATTGCTAGCGAAAAACCGAGAGTATTTCGGTTGAAAAGAAAAGCCCAAGTGAAGCATCTCCGTTCATGAATTTTCGGAATTGATTGAGATTGATGCAGACAAAAACGTCACTCGTGATTGCGATCAGTGGCGCTCCTCACAGCAACTGAGTAAAATGTCCGATGCCTTTATGACTTCCTGAGACGTTTACTAGTCTGTTCTAGTTACAAGGGATCGGGTTCCCGAATACTTCAGTTCGTTTTGAATCGCATTTATGGTGAGCGACGCTTTGCAACAATGGTTCGACACGAGCATTGTGCTCTCACAGATGTTCGTCTTCGTTCATCTCTGGTACTGCGAAAAAAATAAACTGCGACTGAGACCACATGCTCCTTTAAATGAAACGAGTATTGTGCAGATAGACCTGACTAACCAAAAAACTCACGACAGCCGACCCAAACTAATGTGTGCTGTGTTCTTCTATACTATAATTTGCGACTTTCTGGTGAGTTTTCCCCAACTTATCGTGGTGGACTTAATTTGGTGTCGCTTGCAACTGAAAAATAGGGACTGTGCCTTCGTCACAGTAATATATCGTCGTTCGAAAATTCCATGGATGGTGTCGTTCTTACATCCATTCTCTTCGACTTTTAATTACTCCACACTCACGACTTCATGATTTGTTATTTTAACTGTCCTGAACTTGTCAGCGAATATGGTCTGAATACGCTTCCTGGAAATCTGGATGAACTCATCAGCAGTCATTAATTTTACAACCACCTGAATGTAGCTACACGTTTTCAGAGTAGAGACTGCCTATCATTAACTGATGATAAAAAATATGCAATATGAACCGCCATCAAATACGAACTATCAGGCCTTCCTGCTATTTATTTTTCGTCTCAAATACCGAATCCTTCGAGAAGATGGTACCCCTGGTACGTAGAGTCACCGACTGCAAGGCATTTTAAGAAATCGTAGCTGCTAACAATTTCAACATCACGATAACTGAAAACTGTTAGCTCACCTAGTCCAGAATTTTACCGAGTGGCAAATTCTACTGCGAAAATTACCTTCTTCCAAAATAGACATAGGACGTATAACCACGTACTTTCATTCGTAGTAGAACTCGTAAGTGAATCAGCTGAGTTGGATGCGTTCTGCTCTGACACGTGTGTTCAAAATTGGGAAACATATCACTAATTATGCACACTAGCTACGACCGGTTCTGTCGTTCTGAAGCAGAAAACGATAGTCCGTACTGCAGAATCGCCTTCATATTTTGTCACCAGCGAAAACAATCTTGCCGTAATTTGCTTATGGTCAAGAAAACTATCAATCCAGCATAGATCCTTGCAGAACGCCGCTCAAGATGTCGATTTGCTTTGAAATTGGACCATCACTTGATTTATAGATTGCTGACATAGTCAAGGTAACAGACATGGATAAGTCAACTGCATCGACAAGACTCGTCCGATCTTTAAAGCTCGTCAGTTAATTTATACAGTAAAACCCACCTACAACGAACTAGTATACAACGAATTCTTGGGTTGAACGAACACACCATGATTTCCTAAATAAATTCCTTCTTTGTAAGCCTATTTAAAACATTCTTACAACGAATCTGTTCGTTACGAATCTCGCCTTTTACGAACACTGTACACGTTCCCGACAGGTATGTTTGTTCAACAAAGTTCATACATACAACGAACTCGCTTTGTCTTGCCTTTAACACACAACGGTTCGTCAAGAGTGGCCTGCAGTGCGCTAAGAATAGAACTGAAACACAGCTTGACGAGACACAGGCAGCCTAGCCTACAGTGTGCTAACTGACTTGCAGGCACGCACCAGAAAATCACGCGAATTCTCTGTGACTGGTAGCTTCGTCTGTGAAAGATGCCAGGAGTGTTCTTGATCTCTGCAGGAGATTTTTAGAATAGAATGAAGAGACGTCGACAGAGAACTTGAATTTGTGGAGAGAGAGATCAAGGCGGTGGCGAAGCTAAAACTTAACAAAAGAGCATCGCCAGCTACTTCAAGAAAGTGTGCGATTGGACTGTCAGTATGTGTGCAGGATGTTTTTACTAGTTCGTTTTAGAATATATTTACTATTATTAACAGGAACATGGATTTAATGTTGTGTGCTGTGTGCTGTGGCATCATCTAATAATCAAATGGATTACACGCATGCAGAAACTCACAAAAGCTAAGACATTCTTCTTTTGTTTACACGTATACGGAAAACGGCGGCAAAATCACATGGCTGACAATGCGTTTTACTTACAACGAATTCCGCTTTCAACGAAAATTTTACTCTTCTCCCAGAGATTCGTTGTACCCGGGTTCCACTGTATATCGAATAAAATATTTGCTAATTGTCCTCGCAGTAATCCACTGCTTCCACTACAGAATGCGGTTCAAATTTCGACGAGGATCACTACCAACTGTGAAGTACCGGAGAGTTGTAACAAGTTAATTTTTACATTTTCAAAGCTACGATTTAGTTGTTGAGTTGAAACGCATGACTTTACTGCAATAACAAAATAAACACACGGTTTCTTGAAACAACAACAACAACGGCATTTCCGCATTATAAACGACAAATGCTAAGTGAAAACGGGTTCCCCACACTGCAAATTGAAGGCTGCTTCACATCGACTTCTATGAAGGCCGCAAATACCTTGGCGGATTAATATATTCAAATTTTCAAGCATAACCCACCATCTTCGTTTATTATCACCACAACCTCACCTACACTTTCTTCGACTATGCTCATCGCTAAACGCGTATATAAAAAATGATGCACGTCCTTGACAACTCATCACAGGAAGTGAATTAGATCACACCGGAAGCATTGCGTGCAGTTGCTGCGCGAAATTGTGAACCGCTGTCCCTGTACTCGCAACGTTTGTTAGATACCTCTCATATTTACGAAGGTTGGAAACAGTAAATCCTCACCCTAATGTATAAAGGAAGGAACCGCAGTGACCTTGAGAATTACTGCTCAGTTACTCTACTCCCTGTGCTTTTCAAAGTGTTGCAATCTTTTGTATTCAACGAATTTAATCGCTTTTATGAGAAATAAAAACGCTGACGAACAACATAAGTATCACCGCAAAAAATCATGCACAAAAAACGTGCTTTAGTCCCGAGACAGCCCAACCAAAGTTGTTGATGTAGGCTATGGTGTTGATGTGATATACTCGGAATTCTTCAGGGTTCGAACGTGCTAGGCACACTATTTTATTGCGAAAGCTTAACCCACGTGGATTTTGTAAGCCACTCTTTTCTTGGCCAGCCGAATTTTTCTGCTCCATAACACTTCACGTTTGCGTCAAAAATCGCTTTTCGATCGTTTATAAATAAAATGCAGATTCTCCCATGCCTATATCTTCGGTCTACGTCTGTTCTTGATTTTCATCAACGACATTAAATCAGGTGTAGCTTATTCTAATACTCGCGAATGAAGATAAACTATAACACATAATCTCTTAAACAAATGATTTTGACGACCTGCAGGCGGATCATATAGCAATGAGTACTTAGGCAATGTCAAAGCATCCCCATTTTGACCCATGAAAATTGTGATCTCTTCGAATTGATCACCGAAGCGAACCTGGGTACAATCTTGGGGAGGCCATATTTTCGGTAAAATGCGATAAAAATAACTCGGTGAATTGGTTTTAAAATGTCTTGCGTGTATCCAGCACAAACAAACACCCATAGAATTCCCACTAGGCCACACCCTGCTCCACAAATGTATCCATCATACGCCCCCACCCAGTTTTACCCAGACCATTTCCAACCTTCAAATTTTCCCCTTGTGTTTCCACCCATCTACAGGATGTAGCACAACCTAGTTTCAAATCTCCGGCCCCTATAATTAATACCCCTCTTACTACTTCCCCTATCCGCATCCTTCTATTTAACGCGAGATCCATTACTTCTAAAATGTCCGATCCTCAATTTTTCCTATCTGCTAACCCGACTGATGTAGTCTTAATCACTGAAACTTGGACGACTGATGAAGATGCAGACGCACCCCTTTTCCTACCAAATTATAATATTTTTCGGAAAACTCGGTGCTCCACTCGTGGTGGTGGTTGCATCATATATATTACTAAGGATATTCCGGCCAAACTTTGTTCTTCTTCTACACTGGATGATATTGATGATTCGTTAGGGATCGATATACCTTCACTGGACGCCCTTTCCGGTTGTATTTACAACCCACCTCCTCCATCTTCACATAATCTTGATAAGATAAAAAAATGCTTTTATTGAAGTTTCTCTGACCCCTCATAAAAATAAACTTATAGCTGGTGATTTTAACATGCCTTATACATGCTGGAATTCCCCCCATCTATCTAGAAAATTCTCCTCTTTTTCCGAAGCAATCAGCTTACTAGGTTACACTCAAGCAGTAGATAAACCTACAAGACAATCAAGCCTTCTAGACCTTATTTTCATATTGGGTTCTAATCCTAGTAATGTGCAAGTCATACCGCACCTTCTTGGTTGTGATCATAAAATGGTTATGTGCCAACTTCATCTTTATGAAACTCGGACATCCATCAGCACAGATATTTATATTGATCGGATAAAGTTTTCGACTTCAATCAGAAACTCTGATTGGACTGGACTTCTTTATATCTCCAGATTTCAATCTCATCTCTTCCATATTTCATAAAAATTTCTCTAGATGTCTTGTAACTGCATCAACTCATCGAAAGGCTAAACATATTAAACTTTATAAAATAAAACTTCTTGAAAAAAGATAGCCCGTCTTCCTGCTTTTGTCAACCACAAACCAGACTTTTATTCATTTTTACGTCTCAAGGAACTTCTTAGCTCTTTTACAACAATCAAATTACAATTCATCGAGAATCAAGAAAGAATGGCCCTGAACAGTGCTTCGAAGACCAAGTCTTTGAACAGTCTAACGAGATCTCGATATAATCTAAGTGTGTGTTGGCCTCCGTCGGTCGATTTCGACCATGGATGTACATCACATCGCATGAATTTCATGTTTTGAAACTTTTTGAATGACTAAACAGTCCGATTCGGGAGGAACAATCTCTCCCGCAGCGCTTGCAACGATAGTCAGAACTCTGTTGTATTGCATCAGTTGCACGCCGGCGGCGTGATCTGCGTTCAGCAGCCAGGAGCTGTATTTGCTCCTCCCCGGCTTGCAGTCGACGCTTTACACAATGCCTCCAAAGTGAGCGGTCAAGAGCAAGTTCTTCCCAGCTTGCGGGGTCAATGTCAAGAGCTTTAATATCTCTTTTGCAAACATCTTTGTACCGCAAGTGCGGTCTGCCCAATAGTCGACTTCCTAATTGCAACTCACCGTAGAGTAGATCTTTCGGAATACGACCATTTTCCATTCTATAGACATAACCAAGCCACCGCATGCGGCGCTGACGTAATAGGGTGAACATGCTCTGTGGACCAGCTTTTGAAAGCACTTCAGCGTTAGTTCACTCTGCCATCAACGATATGTTCAAGATACGACGGAAGCTTCGTAGATGGAAAGCATTCCGCTTCCGTTCGTGTCTTGCGTGAGTGGTCCAGGTTTCACTGCCGTACAGTGAAGCATTTAGTACGCACGCGCTGTATACCATCATCTTTGTCTTTACAGTCAGCTTGCGGTTAACCCAAACACGAGAGTTCAATCGGGACAAAATGACAGCTGGTCTGCCAATCCGCTTATCAATCTCCGTGCCTAGCGAGAGTTTATCCGCAATGGTTGAACCAAGATATGTGAAATGATGTACTGGTTCGAGCTGACAGTTCATGTGAGATTGGCGGCGATACAGTCCCGTGACCAAGGACTTGGTCTTACTCATGCGCTGGTAGAAAATGGTCTTTGATTGCGAAGTAAACAAAGTCCATTAGCGACTGTAGGTTCTCTTGGGAGTGAGCAATAAAGGCTGCATCGTCGGCAAACAACAGGTCACGGATTATCACATCCCGTACTTTAGTTTGTGCTCTCAACCGGTTCAGGTTGAAAAGCTTGCCATCACTTCGCGTGCGTATGTAAATGCCTTCTGTTCTCGTCTTAAAAGCGTGCTTCAGAAGCAGAGCAAAGAAAAGGCCGAACAGCGTGGGAGCAAGAACACACCCTTGTTTGACGCCTCGGCGAATTTCAACAGGTTAGAACGCAACCGTAAAATGGAATGAGCCTTCATGCCTGAGTGGAATGAAATAACGAGTCTCAGCAGCCTTGGGGGGCAGCCTATCAGATCAAGCATTTTGAAAAGACCCTCCCTGCTGACGTAGTAGAATGCTTAGTTAAATCAATAAAAACAGCGTATAATGGCATACGCTGTTCCCGACACTTTCTTAAGGTTGTCTCAGGGAGAAGATCATGTCAACGGTTGATCTTCCCTTGCGAAAGCCATATTGAGATACTATCAGCTAAAACTTGTAGCCGGATCTGTAAGACTTTTGCAAACAATTTGCCTACAACATTCAGAAAGGAGATTCCTCTGTAATTGTTGCAGTCGCCTTTGTCACCCTTATTCTTAAATAGCGTGATGATCTTTGTGTCTCGCATCTCTTGTGGGACACCCCCCTCATGCCAGCACTGAAGAAGCACATGGTGAAGAGGCTGTAATAATGCTGCTCTACCGCATTTGATGAGCTCAGGTGGAATTCCGTCGTCACCAGGGGCTTTCCCATTCGCTAAGCGGTCGATTGCCTTATTGAGCTCATCAAGTGTAGGAGGGGTATCTAGATATTCAATGGTCGGCAACCGTTCGACATTTTCAAGTGCATGCGTAGAACCGTACTGTCCCTAGAGTAGAGGGAGGAGAAGTGCTCTACCCATCTTTCCATCTGTTGAGTTTTGTCGACAATCGGCTTACCAGATAAAGACTTAATGGGAGCCGTTTTAAGTTTGTTTGGGCCAAGGCTCTCTTATCCCATCATTAATACCGTGAAAATTGCCGTATCCGCAGCTTTTTGGATAATGAGGCTAACTTCAGCCAATAGTCGTTTGCACAACGCCTTGCAGTATGTTGGACCTTATTTCTAGCTGCTCTTAGAAGACGTAAGTTTTCATCTGTTGGCATACCTTTGAACCTCAAGAATGCTGAGCGTTTTTCATCCAGCACAGCAGTCATCTCAGAAGCGTTTGCTTCGAACCAGTCGCTCGTTCGAGCTTTCTTCGGACCGAAGGTGGAAAGTGCGACTCGGCATATGCAGCTTTTTATCAATTCCCAGTTTCCTGAAGCAGATTCAAGTGGGGTTGTCTTGTTGAACTCGTCCGTGAAAGCTTTTGTGAATCTAGCAGTTAGATTAGGTTCGCACATGCGAGTGACGTCTATCCTAGGCTTAGCAGACAATTTGGTGCGGTGAAATCTCGTGTGGGGGAGCTTCAGTTTGCACAGACCCGTGATGATCGTGGTGACGCGAGTCTGCGCTTGATATGATCTGGTGAGGGCACGCTTTCTATATTAGTTCGCCTAACAAGGAAAAGATCAAGCTGATGCCAATGCTCAGAGCGATGATGTTTCCCAGAGACTTTATGCTGTGGTTTTGTTTGAAAGAAAGTGTTAGTGACACAAAAATTGAACTGTGTGCACAATTCTAAAAGGCTTTGCCCATTTTCATTGGTTTTACCTACACCCAACCTCCCGAGACAGTTTGGCCAAGACCCGTAATCTGCACCAACTCTGGCATTGAAATCACCC
>JACCGJ010019644.1:0-14291 GCA_013407085.1 Atriophallophorus winterbourni | reverse complement strand
AACATCTGGAAGACAATTGCTTGCTCACAGTCAAACAACACGGCTTCAGGAAAAGACATCTTGCCTTTCAAACCTTCTGCTCGCCCTCGATGACTGGACACAAGCTGTAGACGAAGGTCTCACAGCACACGCTGGTCATCTTGATATGTCAAAAGCATTCGATCGTGTCAACCACAGTCTGTTACTACAAAAGATGGAGCTATGTGGAATCAAGGGTTCATTACTAGCCTGGTTTGAGGATTATCTCCGCGACCGTGTCATTCGAGTGAGGGTTGATGGTGCTTTGTCACGACCTATTGCAGTAACGAGTGGGGTGCCGCAGGGATCAGTGCTTGGACCACTTCTATTCCTGATGTATGTCAACGACTTACCTAAACTTGTTTGCTAAAAAATCTTATTATTTGCGGATGACATCAAGCTGTTGACACAAGTACGTACAACTGAGGATTGCAGAGAGCTTCGGCTGGAACGCGATGCCTTACAAGACTGGTCAGTTAAAAATGAACTACCTTTCAATGTCAGACAATACAAATTATTGACTGCTGGAAGACATTTCTAGAACTCCTACACACTTGGTTTCCATATTCTTGAGAGCAATGACAAGGAGAAGGACTTGGATGTGTGGGTGAGCAGCACGTTGAAACCGTCACATTACGCCACAGCTGTCTATGAAAAGACGTCACGCGTGTTAGAGAGTTTCACGAAGCAAACCGTTCATCGAATAATTGATACGTATTTGAGGCCAACCATGGAGTATGCGGTTCAGGCTTGGTCACCCTAGCTACAGAAGGACATCAGCTTCTTGCAGAGAATATATCATCGGACCACCAAGCTCGTACGCGGTTTGAAGCACAAACCATACGAAGATCTTATTGCGAGTCTCAATCTGTTCGACTCTCGTTACCGCCGTCTTAGAGGTGATTAGATTCTTATATTCAATATACTGCATACCCCAACCATCCCCTAAATCAACTATTCACGCGACTACCACCCAGAACCAGCCGGAGTCACGACTATACAGTACTTATTCCCGACTCGCGACTAAACTGTCGAAGGTACGTTTATTCTATACGCGTATGCTTTACCTGGAACTCCATACCTTGTAATGTTGCACATTCAACCAACTTGGATATATTCAAATCGAATTTGGAAAATTTCATGTTGAACAATCCAAACTTTGAACCTATATATTTTACACCATGCAAGGTTTGAACTTTGAATACAGTTTCTGTCCAATGGATTTGACTTGATTCCTGAACTGCTCAGTAAGCAAACAAATCCCGTTTTTTCTACCCATGTTATTCGTAATTCCTATTATTCTGTGGTTTTTGCCAAGATATATGCTTTTTAGACCATTAAAATTGAATTAAATTGATTTAAATGCATGCGAATGATAATTTTTGTGCAGGATCATGGGTGAACATCATCATCATATGTATTTAAACGTGATAACAGTGGTTAATCGCACCAAAACTGTTGTACAGTAGCTTAAAAGAGATAAGTTTCAACTATTCTTTCAATGCAGACGGATAATGATCGCTATGTCTACAGCGTATAAGTACAAATAACGCGAAAGGCGTCAAGGGTTTGACTGATCTAATCGCATTGTTAGCATTTATTTCTCGTTAAAATAATCAATTAGTTGCAATAGTTGATGACTTGTTCAGATCATGTGTATTGGTCACAACAGATACGAGAGTAAGTAGCATTCAATGCGCCACATCTAATTGGTACCACATATTTTTGCTTAAATACAGGAACATTATCGTGCCTAGTCACAACAAGGACTAGATAATTAGCTGTTCACCCACTATGTTGATTCAATCATGCCACGAAACACTCTACAGAAATCTTAGTAGTATACAGCTGCGTATAACATGACAGCAAAATTTCATAAGGTTAATAGAAGTTGCTCATGGCCAGTTGCCACTGTCTTGTGACTTGATTTCCACAATGAATCAAGAGGACCCAGATCGTGCTGTCCGAAAGTGAATATTCTAAGCATAACAAACCTGTCGTCTGCGATTGGTTAAAAGAGCCATCTAGATGATGATTTTTGAAGAAACAATAAGGTACTACACCAACAATCTTACAGAAACCTGAATATTTTCGGCATTACTGGTGGTTTTAAGAAGCGAAATTGGTCGTAAATTAGGCAAATTTTAGTAGGGTGTGTTGCTCGATCAAATAGGTCATCATATTCCTGCCCCTTCTGTCATGATGTGGAAACAAACAATCTCATTTTCCCTTGTATTATTTCCAGTAATGATGAAACAAATAGATGTAGTGAAGCGTCACTTTTTCACATTGATGAAAATCAACAAGAATGTTCCATCAAACAGCTGGTAATGAAATAAAAACCGTATGTGGTCTTTCTTTAGGTTTCTTTCGCAAAAGAGCCCCCCAACTCCTTTCGTTCTATGCGCTTAGCCTTTGTGCCCTCTCAGTTTCGCCAGATGGAGATAGCCTTTCCATGGATTCTTTACATTCTTTGAGCATTCCTCAATAGTTCATCGGATTTTCCTTGACAAGGTGTCTTGTTAACCAATATAGGCATCAAGATCAAAGCATGACAGTTTTGTCTCTGCTGGTTCGAACCGCGAATGAAGCTCGAAACTTTGGCGAATGTGGCACCTTCATCAGAGTCATTGACCCCGATAATATCCGCCCACTGCACAAGGTATTTATGGCCTTTAAGATCATTGTTCTTCACATGATATCAATAGTTCGCCAATTAATCTTGCCGGAATTTCTGCCTCAGTGATAAATAGAAGGTATTTAGAGATTTGAAGACGTGACTGAATATTGTCCACAATTTTTCTATTTAACTATAAGATTTATATAGTTAAAATGATGAGCTTGCTGTAAATTGGTGTACATGAACATAATCTCGTTATAGTCCCTGTGTTCTGCAAGAGGCGGACGTTGATCTGCGTTTGGAGCATTGTAACGTCCCGGCATATAACTCGATGTCCATTGCGCTTTCATGATTTCGTGGAAGACGTGAGCGATTCGCGCAAACTGAAGAGGTCAATGACTTGTATTTGAGGAGCATTCGTTTAGTCTGCTTTAATTGTGCTACAGCTTCGCTAGTGGATTCAAACTTAAACCATGATTTCAGAGAACTGTTCGTCTCTTATGAAAACTGTGCATTTAGACGCATTTCCATCACACACACACACACGCCACAACCGATTTCGCGCTGTTTGGACTCATCAGGTATTGTCAGTAGGATCAGGACCCGCATGTCTTGAAACCGTTGATAATTGATGATCAGGAAATGAACTTGAAAACACATGCAAAAACGAATTTTTTCTCGCAACTGTGATTTACCCCAATCTAATTTTGTGTGGGCAGATGTGCAAACTTTATCCAACAGAGGCTTGCCAAGTTAATTTACAGTATAAATCTGCCATGCGTCTGTATTCCAGCCCCACTTTGAACCCAAATGCCTTCGAAATGTCACACTTTGTAAATCACTGACAACTAAACCTAACGTGTTTAAGAGCGGCAGGACTCGGGAAACTGAGTTTCTCTTTACACCTGATGATGATAAATAGAAAAAAACCGTTTGTGATTGTAAATGCGGCGTATGTGAGCAACCAAATAGTTTTACATCTTGCAAGTTTGACCGAGAAACAGGGTACCTTGCATAATTCGAATACCGTTGTTCGGTGTACGATCCCGATTTACTGAGACTTTCCAAATAATGGTTATGCTTATGGTTTACATCGTTGGTAAAAAAAGACTTGAAAGAAACTATTGTGTTCATTTTGTCAGAAATGTAGAACGTACACAATTGCATATAAGCTATAACTCAAAAAATAATAAAATTAAGTTTTTTAATTGTAACATAAGTATGATGAACTGAAAAATCTGTTTTCTTAATCCACACAGAACAATTTTGTTTCAAAACGTTATATATTTATCGCTCAATATTGCATTTTAAATAAATTACGAAAAACCGAATATTGCGTCTGAATTTGATTAAAAAATATTAAAAAAGGCGACTAATCCAGCTTATCGAAATTTGGCAACACGTAACCCATCTCAAATTCAGTTCAGCTATTTCAACACTGTTCCATACTGGCCCCAGATGATTTGCAAAATTTTCGCCCAAGGGAATAAACATGATATGGTCATTCGATGAGAATTTGTCTCTCTCTTATCACATTCGCTTCGCCTGCCACAGATACATTCAAGATCATGATGGATTATAAAAAATAAGCTTTGGTGTTTGTTTGAAGGTTTTGCTCACAAATTTGATGTTGTAAAACAAAATTCGAACAGTGAATGTTATATGCAAATTGGGAGAAAGAATAATTAATTTACCTGAGTTTTACTATAATGACGGTTGATAAACTTACCGGCGCAATAATTAAATTCCGAAAATTCAATCTAGGTTCAGTTCAGTTTGCACAGGACAGTATGTGGCTAACGAGCCAATCGAGCGTCCACCACTTCAAACAATATCTTCTCAAATATCTTCTGGCATGAGACTAATCTGGAATGCAACAGAAAAACTCCCCTCACCAATAGGTGAGGAGAATTTAATCAAAAAATTTGCAGGAAATGGAGTGAAGCAGTAACGGTATGATGTATATAATATTCTACGTATACACTGAGAGTATAATAAAATGTGAGTTAAATACGTGTGTATAAAATCTGCAAACAAAAACAAACTTTCGTGAAGGCATCGCATTACGTTATCACTAACAATTGTTATTTTTCTGGAGTAAAAAATTCTCCCTTGTATTGCTCGTTGCTTATAAATCGGAACAATGTAGTTTACCGTGAAGAAAGACAGAATCGAGGTTAGTAATCTGGAAAGAATGTTGCTAGGGCATCATCTGTATCCCTGACATTATCTGTCATTTCGTCCGCTGTCTAAATAGGAAAAACTCCCGGTTCAACCTTAGTCGCGTTGTTCGCGATCATGTAGAGTGACTTAGGATTCCGTTTCAGTATAGGCTGAGCCTGTGTATCTTAAAATGCTGAAACGATGATTTTGTGCATTCGTAAGATCGAGATGCCTCTCTTCTTACATCTTGACTGTTTCACGAAGGCCGAACTACTTGGACGTTCAGATGAATTTGACATCATTTAATACACGAATTCGAAGAGCAACACGCCGCGGTATCTTAGCTGCAAAGGACTATAATACTGCACTAACTCGACTGCTGTTGCTTCAAGTATGAGAATCAAATTTAGGTTTAAATTTTCGTCAGGGACTCTCTGATGAGAGAACGAATTCACGTGGTTGTAAAATGGGAGTGAGATTATTCATCTTGCGGAAATTGTACTCAAGTGATAGCTGTGGGTGCAACAGTTTTTGTAAAGGTGTGAAGGTTGAAATCTCGCATTATTAGTAATTGGGTTCTGTTGAGATTTACCACGTTACGCATTATTGCTATCTAAATTTGTTTGTGTAAGTCATATGAGGTGGGTGAGCTGTAAATTACACCAATGATGCAATTCTCTAGCAATTTCATGCCAATGCTACATAACGTGGTATCCTCCAGCTCAAACCGTATATCAGAAACAGCTGTGCAGTAAAGGCACTCGTGTTAACACACAGCTACGTCCAAACCTGTTCTTGAGCGGACTCTCCGATCAGAATCATGTTGAGAATTGCAAGCTCTCAATCATCCACCAGTTTATGGAACCACGTCTCGGTTACCGCGGTAATACAAGCAAAAACCTGATTGCTGAAATGAGTTAATTCAGCTACTTTGTTCGTAAACATTGCGCATTTGTGTATAAACGATGAATAGTGGATATGGTATGTAGCGATGATATGTGGATGGTGTCTATTTGTTCGACCCCTTGAGAGACGGACGTTTTTTAATTCATTTGAGTTTGAGTTTTCGGTGTATTTACACGGCTATGCTTCAGATTGTGTTTCTGTGGCTGCCTCTAATGTGTTAAATATGACGTCACGAGTGATAATTTTCCCACGTAGACGCCGAGTATGTCTGCTGAAGTTGGTCATAGCACTGTTCAGGGAAGTTGGTTCACCACCTTTGAAATTTGATGACAGGGGTATCCTGAGAATATTCACAATACACTATAACGCTTCTATCATTCCTGCGATGTAGACACTGGTTGTAGTCGTGCGGTTGTTATTTACCAGTTTCCGTCGTATTGGGCGCCTCTGAAACGACTAGAAGGATTAGATTGCGTTCGTCGCTCTTCTTACGAACATCGAGACGTCCTTTGATATCCCATCAGGTTATGTCGGCTTACATATGAGTATAACAAGCGGGCAACTCAAGTAGCAAGTAAGAATATGTAATACGAGTTTCCATATCCTTTTCACTGTTTAGTGTTATTTCCAGTTGAGGTGGTTCACCGAAATGTAGGGAGCTTGGGTGGCGAACCAAACGTGTAACTGCTTTAAGTCTGATGGTTTTCGAACGCATCATCGTACAGAGGTTGGACCATTGTTCTAGTTCTTGAATCTGTTTATTCGAAATATGTGTCTCGCTGGATTTTTGCATATGGGTACAGATTACACTGCGATTTTTACGGTCTTTCGCGCTACTACCTTCAGATTTGATTCAAATGGTTTGAGCTGAGACTTCAGATGAGAGGACGGCTTGGTCTTCGTAAACGTTTTATGTCAGAGTAATTTGGGTCAGACAGGCAGTTCACAGTCGGTTTTATAAAGGCTGAGTCCTGACGAGGAGAGCGCTCTGCAAGACACTTCGACATATTAATAACACTTGAGCGTTCGCATGGCCTGATCTGCGGAGATGAATATTTTGTCTGGTTGGCAGTACAGACACTATTTTCCGATTTTTCGGTTTTTTTACTTGTAAACCAGGGGTTCTGAGCTGTATCTTGAGTTTCAAATGATGGCTATAATGTTTTTATGCTGAGCTATAAGCTCATCATGCGATCGTCCAGGTTGCATTACTGTACACTTTATGAAGCAGGCAAATCATCGTTTTGTTTCGTTCGACAATTGTTACAGATGTCGCATTGAGGAGTGAATATTTTTGATCATTTAGGATAGATATCGCCTTCAAAGTCAATGATTTGTCACATTTTGAGTAACAAGTGTTTGAGCAGTTGCAGTAGCAGCGCTTTGTTAGTCTCCCGTTGAGAATCTTGGTGTGAAAATGATTGTAAGCTGTGTAATACTCCTAGTAGTTTCTGACAACGGTAAACACCGATGAGTAACTCTAACAGCAGAAACACAGAAGCGAAAGCAATGAATGAACGAACAGCACAAAATCCACTAATGCTGCACAAACGGAACGACATGTCGCAGATACCTAATTCTTGTGTGAGAAGATCCGTCACAGCAAAACTTTCAGATAGATATCTGCAAACCACGCCAGCCGGATAAAAATTACGAAAGTTATATCAAAGAGTGTCGGAGCCCAAAATAATCCAACCGCACGTCAGGTCTCCGTGATATACCATGCACCTCCACAGTGCGGTGGATGTGAGCAATACATTACTTAAATTCGGCAAGCGCTGAAATAATGGAAAAAAGAAGTCAATATAATATACGGTAGACATTGTTAAATAGGGTTCGTACAACGATTTTCAAATACAGAATCATAGAGTGATTCAATGTTTCCAATATTCTAAGAGGCAACAACCTTAACACTCACCATAGAATGGTAGAAATTAAAATGTACGTTTATAAAACAAGATAAGTAATTAAAATAAACATTATATAAGTAGCTGGGAAACTAATCATTAGATTAAAACTCGTGTAATTTAGTTTTAAACTCAAGCAAGCTAGTGGAGTGAGCAACGTTAAGCAGTTCCAAGTAAAATAGAATAAGTCTGAATAAAAATAGCTTCTTCAGTTTAGGCGGGAAAGGAGTATTAACAGTGTATAATCATGGGCCAGATAATTTATCGTATCCTTTATCCTTTAGAAGATGGTTTGGGTTATGAAATATTTTGCAAAGTACGATATTGCGTTCTCTGATTCGTTGATATAGAAAGCCGAACAGATTCCGTTGAGCTATCACATCTTCAGAACGCTTGTTTCGGATGCTGAGAACGAGTTTTGTAAAGCGGTGACTGATTCGTTGCATAAGTTCAACATCCTTCTTGAGCCACGGAGATCATGACTGCACACCTTATTCCATGACTGGTCTGAAATATGTAACCATGATCCTTGGGAATATCTTGGGCGAAAATTTCCCAAATACCCGTTTGAGTAGCTTGATGACACGTGTTCCTTTTGTAAAGGCAGTGTTAGTTCGAAGTGATGTTCTTTAAATTGTAGCATATCCAGAAACCCAAATCATTTTCTTCGCTGCAATTTTCAAGGACATTGAAACCTATATGGTATGTGAAATCTACTTCATTGCCCCCATTCATAAACCTGCATAAGTAAAAATTTGAACAGCTGTTTGTCCATTAACAACCAATTTTAATGCGTATGAAGTTTGTTTAGAAAAAGCAGACATTCTTCTGGGCTACGGATGCAACTCCATATCTTTAAGTCGTCCTCAAATAGAGAAATGTTACATCGAACAATATTTCATTGATATAAACCAGAAAGAGGATCGGACCAAAAACCACAAATTATGTAACGCCGCTAGATGCAGTGATTACTTGTGATAATGCACTGTCAACACGAACCTGGGTAGTGGGTTTGTTAGATAGTCATTTAGCTAATTCAACAACTTTCCGGTGATACCAAGGTTTTAAAATTTCTGCAGTAGCAGGCTAGGGTTAACACGATCAAATGCTTCGGATATATCTAGGTATCAAGCATGAATTACTTGTTATTTATCTACTGCTTTTGTCCAACCATCCATGGTTATCAGTAGAATAAATAAGCAGGATTAATTCCGTATAATTCTCAGCTGTTTTCACAAATGTAACCGATGATTTAAAAAATATTTCATTAGATCATCAGCAATGTGGCTCTTATGTAATTTGGCAATCACGGTTACAGAGTAACGGGTAGGTAATTAGTAACGCCAGAGCGATTTCTGGTCATCCGCTCAAGACACTTGAATAGACCAAAATATTGAAGCTCAAATTTTACGCACTTTCACTTGACAAAGCTCAATGAACCAGATATGTACTATCCCCACCTCGAGTGTCAGATCAGATCTAACTTTGTGATTTACTATTTGAAACAACATGTTTTGTTGTACGAACCCTATTCATCGGTGGCTCTGAAATATGGCATTTGACACGGTTTGACCTATGCTTCAGAAGTAAAAGCTTGCTCAAAATTAGTTTAACCGGTTGTTTTCGAAATTAATATCAATTGACAGTCAACGCCTTCGGCCACATACAACGTTCAACGAATAATATTATAAAACAAGACATTGGTGTCCTCAACAAATCCCATAATTCCTCTATGTCTATCAGTGACGCAACTAATGCTCAACAACAGACTGCTTGAAAACTCTTTTTTCATATGCTTCATATGTTGACGCAGGTATGCGTACTGGCAGTTGTGAAAAAGTATTTTTACGAAAAGGGTTTATGTTTTTGACGAAATTGTAAACCTTTCACATATTCACTTCTGTCGATGATTTTGATAGAACGATTAAAAGGATGGATGTGATTTTTTCTCGTCAGTTACATGAGTGTAAATTAGATTGAAACGCAACAGCTGTTAAGTACTTTCGGGAAGTCACATTGAGAACAACATTTGTGCAAATAAGCAAATTGTAGATTAACTATTTTCAATCGATCCAACTAATTTTGGTTTCGGATTATGATGTGAATTAGTCTTTGAATCTTATAGAATGACTTCAAGTGAGTTGTGAAGGCTAAATATGAAAATATGTATAATTAATTACTATTACGCAATGGTTAAACATTATCCGCATGTTTTTTCGTGAATAAAGAGTTTGGGCATACCAGTCCCAGCCATTAGTAGCTTCAGAGCACACGTTATGTTAAGTATTTGTTCACTTTTTGAAGAAATGCGAATCATGTTCCCACTGACCCCACCCTATCTGATGATCACGAGCTGCACGAACCCGGTGGACTGGTGTTTGATGGAAACGCTTGCAACTAAGTATTTATGCTTGAAAATCAGGGATTTAACCCTTTAACATTTGTGCGAGCGCATGTGTATGATCAGTCTTGTCAAGCAGTCGTTTACAATCTCAAAGTTTGTTCATAATTAATTGAAGTTTTGCAAGACAACAAAAAAGCAAGCCCTCACGTTGTACCAATGTAAGTAGGTTTTCGTCGGAGTACGAAAGTAAGTCTGTTGAAACCTGAATCTTTCAGCTGTGAGTAGTCACAATTAAGTCTCCACTTGATGACGGCAAACTTTCTTAAACTGGTTGTGGTTTGTATGTAGGTCGGACATTAGCAACACAATATAAGCGATATATAAGCGATTCGAACGTTTTGTTATTATGTATTGTAACCCAAGTTAAATAGCTCCGAAGTACACCTTCGTTTACCGTATTAAATTTCATCCAAATAATACTATCTCCAGATGGAGGCGGTAAACAACCAACAACCGTTATGTGGTGTGCGGTTAACCTACACTATTATTACCATGACCGTGCGTTCAAATTTTGCTTCAAGTGTGTACCTTTACAATAATATCCCATACAAAATCGTCTGAAGCAGGGTGCTCGTAATGCTTCCGGTTGTGGGGCAGAATTCCATGATGTGAGCGTTGCTTTCCCAGTTTTTGTTTTGTAAACAGTGTTGTCAATCTCTAGTGCTTCATTGTCAATGTTTCAGTGTTTTCTGTAATCGTACAGCAATCATTTCTCCTGGTTCTTTATATAAATGGGTGCAAGGGTTGGGAACCATCGGTTTAATGTGACAAATGAAGGTCTCATCTTTTTAACAGATATTATCACAATTCAGGAAAAAAGCAGACGAGTTATATATAGCATTTTGTTTTGTTTTTTGCACGGAAGACATACAAATATTATTTACATGGAATTGTGATATTTTCAAAAATATTAACTCGTGTTCAATCACATCTCTGTATATACATTTGGTTATTATTTAATTTCTAAATACGCTCCCCAATATACAATTTTTAGGCTGATTTCCTTTAATAAACAATTTTCTCAATAATTTGCGAACAATCTCCGTTTTATTGACCAATAAAGATGATCATCCAATTGATTCTTACGACTAAACATAAAGTAATATATCACGTGTAAAGATTGCTAATTTTGTAGAGAGGAAATCTGTAGATATTTCTACAGGCTTATTGAATCTAGCATGAAGGGTTCCATTTTGATTGATTGGCGAACGATAAATCAATAATTCGATTGATTCTTTTGTCAAATATATTTTTACATGATTGACATGCACTAGCTTGGCGTTCAATTAAAGGGTAAATCTGTCACAATTGGCTTTAAATTGAATCAAGTTAAACGTGGATTTGGCAGTTCAGCAATTTGGCGAAATCTGATAATTTTCGTAAAGCAAATCCAAGTTCATTTAAACGTTTCCACAATTGTTTATATGCATTAGATAAATGTAAACAATATACTATCAATAACTTGGTTTCAAATGTCCGCCGAAAATGAATCGGTTAAACTGCCTTCGCTTGACAAATCAGAGGGTGGCTAAGAATGGCCAAACTATGATAGGCGCTGAACTTATTAAAATGAACTTTCTGGATTAATTTTTATTGATGCACTGCCAGTGTTGTTTTGGTTGAGAGCAGATGTGATCAATGACCACAGACAGATTAGACTGCTTGCGTAATGAGTACGCACACTAGGAGTCAGGCAGGTCAATATTTATTCCTTGCAGAACCGAGTATTCTACCAGCTCTTGCTAGTTAAACTGCCTCGTCGTGTAATCGTTCGATAAATTGTTTTACCCCCACACGCCTTATTACTCTTTACGTTATCAAGCTGAATACGATGGCCAGTGTGCAGAGCACATGCAGCATGGGCAAATTCCCTAATCATTGTCTCAACAACTTTACAAACATAATCCGTAAATTATTGATTAGAACAATATAGAAGTTATCGATCTGTGTGTTCTAAAAGCAGTGCTCACGTAATCAATCGCCGCGAGTTTGCAGCAAATAAATCATTATTTCACAATAAATTTGTTTCTAGACTTTTCTACGCTTGTGGTCAGTGAATTTTTGAATCACATTGGGTTAGAGTCTTTTTCGAAGAAACTGCGAGCGCAAGCTTCGTCGTTGAATTACTTTGAATTTAAACCCTTGCCTACATCTAACAATTGATTAGGAATTATGTAGATCTTCCATATAAAATGCAAAGATTCATATCAATCAAACGCAAGTTTTATTAATTAACAACTACATGCATACTTGTTAATTGTGGTCTGCTAAAAACCCGCACGACTGGATCATTCCGTGCAAAATAAGGCACAAAATCAATATTTCACAATTCGATCCAAAATCATATCGACTGATAATTCATGAATTACGCGTTTGTAAGACAATGACATTTGATCGCATTACAATCGATTCAACCGTGTTTTTCGAAAATGGCGTAAAAGTTGAATTCACCATTCTTCGTTGCTTGCGTGTTTAACAATCAAGGCGACATTGAGTCATTTGATTTCCAGGTTTGTGGTTCACGCAAGATTGTTGCAGCCTCCGGCAAAAATGGGAACAGGTGTTCTTCTCCGCATTAAATGGAATCGCAAAAGTGATTAAGAGTGTGAAATTCATGTAAAACAAAAAGCGATAACTTTAAGAACATACATTACCCAATCTAAGATGTGACATTCGGTGAATATCGTGATTAGGTAACTCGTTTGTTTTTCATTCAAATGTGAATACGTCAAAACTCAATAGTATATAAGCATGTATGTGCAGACTTGAGATAAATTGAGATCTTGGACCAAGGATCCGTAGTCGCGCATATCGTTTGCAATCAAACAGCACTAAATGTCTCTCAGGGAGTTCACCCTTGTTTATGTGAAATGAATATTCATACAAACTCAAGTCAGCGCATGGGTGCACTACCCCTGTCTAGCTTAAGCGAATGACAATTAAACCCGAAATCTTTTCCGCGCTGACATCCTTGATCTGAGGAATATTCTATGCCGCAAAGAAAACGTTATCAAAATCTGCTCGTAACGATTCATTTCATTCAATGAAAAAGAATCCCGTATTGGTGTTAAATATATTCAGATGGTCAACGATAATAAAACTGTTAGTTTACTGTTTAGCAAATTTAGTTCAATGAACCACCATCACAGATTCAATCCGGAAACGTCTTAAAACGTGTTAGAAGAAAAGACAAAAATGTTTGAATTTTTAAACGATTCGAAGCGAATCTGACAAATTGTGTCTGAGTTCGGTGTCAAAATCAACTTTATGGCAAACCAGAGTTCCAAAATTCGTATCCTGTTTTGTTAACTGGTAACCATTTCAAACCTGATGAATGTGAGCATTCTAAGTCGATATAGCTTGAGCAGATGAATGTTTAACGTGTTTGCTTTTGATCTCTCACCTGGAGATTTTGTACACAATACTATCTCTTCTAGCGTACCCTTCGTGTACTAATTCGAATGAGTTTATGATTAAGAGGCGATGTATGAAATACTTTTTGTGCACCAATTGCCTCTACAACGATTATCTGCGTGAAATGTTGTTGAAACAACTCTTTTCATTATTGTGATCAGCTTATGAATATTGCTTTCACAAAGAGACATATGAAGATTTAGATCGTGTTGATTACTCGGTGCATATTCGGAAGAGGCATGATGTTGGCGTCACTGGAAATCTATTAATAGGGTTCGCAAATTACCTGTCTAATTGCAATGTAAAAGTCAGAATAGATGGCGAAATTAACTCGATTGAAGATTGATTAGTTTAAGAGCAAACCCGCAAGTTGAAGTTCGAATTCCGCAAGTGAAAAATGTAGCAAGTTTGTAAACTATTGTCGTTTTTATAAGCAATAAACAGTCTTATGCTTGATTGGAATAAATCGGGGAAAACCCTAAGTATCTAAGTGTGCGGAAATTTTAAACGAAAATTCTGCAGTGCAAGGCCTTTTATAACCGTGTAATAAGCGTACCTGACTTACTAAAACAAACTTTCAGACGTATTTCACCGCACTCGCTGACAAAGGTACTCAATGCATACATACACCCAGTTGTGGACTATTCAACGCAAGCTTGGGCACACAGGTTGGAAAAATTCATTCAACTACTCCAAAGAATTCCTCATGAGACAACTAAAATTGTTAACGGATTGTATAACATAACATTTGAGCAGACTAGACTCGGATTATGCACCCTCAAGCACAGGCGCATCCGAGCTGAGCGAATCCGGAATTACGGAATAATATTTCAGACGTCTTACTCTCACAGCACATGTT
>JACCGJ010019643.1:23938-37913 GCA_013407085.1 Atriophallophorus winterbourni | reverse complement strand
TATATCTGGGAGATTAAAATCACCTAGAATGAGTACGCTTGGGGCTGATTGAAACAACCCTTCAAGCATCTCAAGCAGTTGACTAATTTCTCGCAGGGTTGCACAGGGCGTGACGTAAACACAAGCAATCGCCAGTGCTGACTTGTAGCAAGTCAGGACACTAGTAACAACTTGGACATTTTCAATAGCGAGAGATAACCCTGGACCCGTATTGTGCAGACCATATTCAAGGAAAAGTGCCACGCCTCCGCCTCTTCTATCGCCAGGTCTATCGCATCTGATGACAAGATACTGTTCGCTGATGCTAGCTGGCACAACATCAACCGCAGACAGCCAAGTTTCAGACAGCGCTATAACCCTCGGGTGTAGCTCGGCTACACGAAGAGAAAATTCAGACCACTTATTTCTTATGCTGCACACATTAGCGTACAGCACAGTGGCACTGGATATGCGCGCTTCTAAGCTGAGTCGTGCTTTGCCCTCGGTCGAAGCACCCGGGGAAGCTGCACGTTTTTGGCGTACTGCTTAATGCAGGAGAAGCAATATCGCGCGCATCTTGCACGACGGTAATGGAACGTTGCCTAACTATTAAGCCCTCATTTATAACATGGGAGCTGCCACTAGAAAGGCTTGACGGACTTCCTACGCCATTTAAGCTAATGGAACGTTGCCTGACTATTGAGCCCTTATTAATAACATGGGAGCTGCCACTAGAAAGGCTTGACTGGCTTCCTTTTTCATTCAAGCTAAGCAGATCGTCGTGCGCACCTGATAGCAAGATCATAGGTGATGCACGCACCGGTACGATCGTCGTTGATGCAGTAGCGATCAGCTTCGCATCAGGCTGAAGGGGAGCGGATAACCCTACAGCTAAGTTAATCCTAGTCGGAGCTACAGTGGACTGCCTCCTATCAAGAGGAGGGTTATCAGGCTTCACTTGGAGTTTTTCTAAAGTGGCGTTAGTTATGTGTTCCGCCTTAGACAAAAACACATCGCGATCCGCCTGGAATTTGAACTCGACTAGGATCGGTCGAGGCCGGTTGTCCATCTTCCATCTACCCACACGATGAACTCGCACCGTGAGAGTGGAAGGCTTCATCCCAACCATGCGAAAGAGATCTTGGATACACCTACGGTCCAAATCTCTACGAGATTTGGATTCCTTGATGAAGGGCTCGGTACGATTGAAAACTAGAACATTACGAGTTCTATTTTTACGAGCCGAAGATGGGCCATGTAATGATTCAATTTTTTCCGAAGACTGTTCAGCTCCAGAATAATTTGATCTATGGCATTGGAACCGACAACATTTGTATGTTGCTTTCCATTTTTACCGGAATTAATAGTCTTAGCTTGCCTTCTTGGGGTGCCTGCTGAATTGGACACCATTCGTGAAGGTAGTTTAAGACTAGTAGGTGATTGTTTCACCAGAGTGACGTTAGCGTCGGTTAGCGGTGGTTTAGAGCCCTTGGACACCCGTTTTTTTAGAAGGCTTTGGTTTATTTTTTGCCTTGACAGTGGTGGATGGCACAAGAGGGCGGGATAACTGGCTCGAATGATTGGCCTTGTTACCCGCCGAAGCCCGCCCAGGGACTAAATGTGACCGCGCAACTGATGCATAAGTTCGGTCGGACACGGATTCAGACGCACTAGCTAGCGTCAAACTAGATCGCCGTTGGTGGTACACAAATGCGGCTTCAGTGGCAGCCTTGTGACAATCACTGCAATACCACGGAAGCCAGCGGAATTTCGCATAAAGCCCATAGTGGGATTTATGTATAGCTGAGCAGCCAGGGTGAGCCCAACGCTTGCAAGCATTGCACTCAATACCTCTGGCTACTTGTTTGCCACATTTCGCGCTAATACAAACAGTTTTATTCATAGTTGAAAATAGCTAAAACACAATGATGCAAGAATAAAACAGAATACTGAGTTTATTACGGAGGTAATTAATCAGCAAGAAATGCAAGAATGAATTGTGTGTTTAAACTTTCGAGAATAAGTAAAATAGAGTTTCTATTTTACAAAACAACTGTGTTACGGTGAAAATTCGTAAAAGTTTGTAATTGAGCGTGGCAAATGCAACAAAGTTGAAACATACGCCCAAAACAAGGTTGTTCGTTCTACTTCGGTAGGGGGTTTCGAGAATGGACTTGACTCTGTGTGGCCTTCATTATTTCCTGATTTTTATCCGTAAGTGAATGGTTGGTATGATCCTCATGTTGTCTTTGGAACGCACTAATGTTTCTCCTCACCTATTGGTGACGGGAGTTTTTCTGTTGCATTCCAGATTACTCTCATACCAGAAGATATTTGTGAAGATATTGTTTGAAGTGGTGTACGCTCTTCTGTGGCATTCCGTCAAAATAAATCTGGACGCTCGATTGGCTCGTTAGCCACATACTATCCTGTGTAAACTGAACTGAACTGAACTGATACCGCAATACAACCTTGAATAAATAAATTACTAAAATAAAGGAAGAGGGAATTTGAACAGTTAAGGATTCTGTATAAGAGTAGGGGCAACCGATTTGGGATCACGTACCTACACATCGAGTGAATCTGGCTTTCTAAAAAAATTGGTAACGAGTACAGGGACATCAACACTTACCTGGGCGCGTGATTGGCTTTTAGCCACCTTCAGCCCTGTGCAACTTGAACTTGGAAGTAAAAACCAATGTAACGAAAACAATGATGCTGTTTGTAGAGTAAACGTGTAAAATGTTTCAAGAATTTATATTGACAGTCACATACCGCATGGTTCAGATTTTATCCATTAAGCTTTGAAGAGCAAGATGTTCTTCAGTGTAGTGATCGCGGGAACTCACTTCCCACAGAAATAGTCTTGGCAGCTTCAGCAAATGCGTTCAAATATGGGTTGGACCAACGGTGGCTGGTGCTCTTCCCGGACCATTACCCTTAAGATTAAATCCATCCTTATTTATTGTCAAAAACAGCAAAAATATTGGTAAAATCTTTGTGAAACACAAAACGTTTCTTTTCCATTATTTCGGTTTTGTCGAAATTAACTGCTGTCCATCGTCTTTTCATTCGATTGGACATTCAACATACATTAACTTTCACTTTTCAGTGATGAGACCTCTGCCATCTTCCGTTCACACGCCTGTGCTCCATACCAATCAATCTTGGTAGTGGCGAGTGTTTTCATGCACACCTCCGAAAAAATCTGGGCACTTAGTTCAACTTGGTCGACTATCGCCCTGTGATACTGATACTGAAATAAATTCTGGCCGCAAAAATATTTCGACTAATATCAAATGGATTGTGGGATGCCTCAAACCTCTGAATGTTTGCGTGTTCGAGTATGGCCCTAGGGCTTTAGTACATGTTTG
Organism: Atriophallophorus winterbourni; assembly: GCA_013407085.1. Lineage (NCBI taxonomy): Eukaryota > Metazoa > Platyhelminthes > Trematoda > Plagiorchiida > Microphallidae > Atriophallophorus > Atriophallophorus winterbourni. The sequence continues at coordinate 34,560 of JACCGJ010019643.1, read as the reverse complement.
AGGTGATGATTTTCGGTGTGCGTAATTTTGAACGCCAATATATGGTCTCTCCGTATCAATCGTTGCGTAGGATCGTGCAGTTATACTTTTGACATTTCTTGTTTTAAAGACTAATTTTCGTAACAGGAGACCAACTTGCTAGTTCAGTTCAGTTCAGTTTGCACAGGATAGTATGTTGCTAACGAGCCAATCGAGCGTCCAGATTTCTTTCGGTGGAATGCTACAGAAGGGAGTCCACCGCTTCAAACAATATCTTCACAAATATCTTCTGGTATGAGAGTAATCTGGAATGTAACAGAAAACTCCCCTCACCAATAGGTGAGGAGAAACATTAGTACGTTCCAAAGACAACATGAGGATCATACCAACTATTCCCTTACGGATAAAAATCAGGAAATAATAAAGGCCACACAGAGTCAAGTCCATTCTTGAAACCCCCTACCGAAGTAGAACGAACAACTTCTTTAAGAAGACGATTCCAGTAATTTACTACCCTTTCACTAAAAAGAAATTACGAACATTGGACCTAATATGTCGCTTGGCCAGTTTTAGTGGGTGGCCTCAAGTACCCACACTTGGCGCCAGAGCGTACAATTCACTGGGATGAATAGTACTGAAACCAGACATGATTGTGGAGGTTTCAATCAGGTCCCCACGTAGCCACCTCCTTTTCAGTGAGAAAAGCTCTAGACTCAGCAATCGTTCCTCATAAGCCCTACTCGATTGCTCTACAATCATACGAGTAGCTAGCCGTTGTACACCTTCAAGCTTGGCAATATCGTTTTCAATACTTGACCATACTTGAACTCAATACTCGAGATGTGGTCGCACGACCGCTTTGTATAATGGAATGAAAACGTCTGGGGACCTGCAGGATAAAACTGATCGAAGGCGAAAAAGCTCTCTCCTAGCGCGTTGTGCAGTAGCTGCCCATTGATCAGCCCATTTAAAGTCCCCTGAAACCTGTATGCCTAAGTCACGAAACTTCGGCACCCCATTTATCTTAAGTATACCATCTAGACCAGCAACTTCTAGCTTCTTAATGACTCTAGACGAGAGATAGCTCTAGTGAAGTTAACTGGTAGATCACATGTAGCGGACTGCTTGATTAACTTTTCTGTATTCCCAAGAAGAACCTGTTCATCCAGTAACCTGATAATCTTGACATCATCTGCAAAAATATAGCAAGGACACTTAAGCGACGCTGCCAAATCATCGATGAAAATGAGGAAAAGTACCGGTCCGAGTACGGAACCCTGTGGGACTCTACTAACAACTTTTACTTTCGACGAATACATACTGCCTATCCTGACACGAAAGAATCTATTGCTTAAGAAGCCTTTTATCTATTTCTTCAGAAGACCATTGATGCCCATATGACCAAGTTTGGTTGCAAGCAATCTGTGGTTTACCGAATCAAAAGCCTTACAAAAGTCCAAGTAAAAAACCTAAACTTGTTTGCCTTTATCTAGCCTCATGGTTACCTCGTTAAGAAAACATAAGAGGTTTGTTAGGCACGACTTCCCTTTAAGGAAGCCGTGCTGAGCAGAGTTCAGCAACGAGTAATCAACTAGATGGCGACAGATCCTATCCCTAATACGTTTCTCCATGATTTTACATAAGATGCTAGTAAGACTTACAGGTCTGTACTTACAAACTGAGGATCGACTGCCACCTTTATATATCGGGATCACATTAGCCAGCTTCCAAATACTCGGAATATATCCACGTTGCTGAGAAGCGTTAAAAATACGACCCACAGGATCTGCTAGTGTTGGCGCCGGATTCTTTATAATTTAAGGCTGAATATCGTCTGGGCCAGCAGATTTATGGTGGTTAGTTGCTGCAAGAACAAGTTCAACCTCATCATCAGTGAAGGGTAACTCCTCAAGTGGAGTAGCGATATCAGGCCTTTTGATGACTGGCATGTTAGGCGGATCTATTTGGCGATCAAGACTCTGAACAGACTGGAAATGTTTGAGGAAGGCCGAAGCCTTTTCTGAATCTGAAACTATTTGGGGTCCGTTTTCCTGATGAAGGTTGCGAATCCAATCGCGCGTTTTGCCTTTGGATTGGGCATAACTATAGTAACGCTTCGGGCACTGCTTTATATTGCGTGCCAACCGTGATTGTCATTGCCGTGACCTTACACGTGCAGTGAACAATCACTTGTGTACTTTTTGCCTTGCGTTGGATTCTCACGGCCTTATTTCTAACCATTTTATACCTTGTCCAGGACCGTTGTGTCTGAGAAACTTTGTAAGTTTTCCAGACACGGTCCCGCATTCTAATCCTTCATCGCATCGCAGGTGTCCACCACTGTGGCTTGTTGCGTTGCTTGCCGTGCACCAACGGTGCAAACCTATCTTGCAGGGTAGACAGACAGTGGTGTATAAGCTGCCAGTTTGTTGCTATATCATCACTTACATGTTGTGACAAGATCTTTTTAACTTCCTCTGAGATGACTTTCCAGTCTACGCGATTGGAATTGCGCACCAGTTTAGGAGGAGGTTTTTCATACCAGAGTCTTAGTTGGAATCTGATCACAACGTGATCACTTTTTCGTAGTGGAGTGAGATAATCTACCTGGCGAACCATTTCTTCGCCTGAAGAGATAACGAGATCCAGGATCGAAGGTAAGCAGCCCTGGCGGAACCTTGTGGGCTTATTGATATGTTGACTCATGGCATGCATGTGAGTCCATTCGATGAAGTCCTCAGACATCTTATCAGATGAACAGCACTGGTTCAGCCAAGATATATGTGGTAGGTTAAAATCGCCAACTATAAGAACCTGGGACCCAAGCGTGTGCAGCAAACTGTGATTGCCAAGCAAATTTTGCAAGTCCTGAGTTCCTGATTGGGGGCTCATATAAGCGCATGCTATTACCATTGATTGCTCGTAAGATTGAACGATACATGAGCTAAGTTGGACGTTGTGCATGCTTAGCCTAACGCTCGATTCTAGAGTTCGTAGACCTAGTCTGAGAAAGATAGCAACGCCACCCCGTTTAGTTCACGTGGTCTGTCACATCTGACCACAGAATAACTGCTACAAATTGTGTCAGGAATATGATCAGTTGCAGATAGCCAGATTTCTGCCGGTGCTAATACATGCGGTCGTAACTCATGCGCTAGGATGGAGAGTTCAGACCACTTATTTCGGATACCACATGAATTTCCCTATATCACTGTGGCGACGGTGTCTCGCGATATATTCTTACTTAGTCCAGCTTGATCCTCGGGCGTAATACCAGAGGAGTCGGCACGTTTTTTGGTGTGCTGCTTAAGAGAGTCGATTCGCCTTGCGCGGCCTGAAGTTCTGCCGTACCTTGAAGGTCGCTAATCACGAGCTGTGGAATTTCAGGGACAATACAATGATTATCGTTTCCATCCTCAGACCCGTCCGTGATTTCTATACTTGACAAAGAGCCATCCTTTTCTGAAGAACAGCGCATTCTGTTATAATTTACATCATAACGTGAATTCTTTGACCTTTCGGATTCCTTCTTGTCGTCGGGCACGATAACATGTTTTCCTTTGTTTGCTTCATTTAAAACAATGTAACTTGCAAAGAACTAGTCACGCTCAGATTGCAAGAGAAATTCAACTAACAGTGGTCTTGGAGAGTGGCTTGACTCACTTTTGGCACCCTTCCACACGCCAACACGATGAACACGCTTTAGTGGCGTATCTGGGCGCATACGAACCTTACGGAGCAGATTTCTTATACAACTCCGGTCGAGTGACTTACGCGTTTTGGCTTCGCGTATATAGGGTTCATCTTGATTAAGCACCAGGATGTTACGAGATTTATCTCGTATTCCCTGACGAGCCGATTTAAGCTGCTCTAGATCCTTGGATAACTTATCGAGGCTCGAAACGACAGTAGCAAATAAATTTGACTGAGTTAAATTTTCTAGTGGCTACCTCTTTACCTGTATGTGCCTTGTTCCTACTTTTACGTGGCTTCGAAGGCTTAGAAGACGGTGTCTGTGAAGTGACATTTGGCTTAGCCTCTTGATCCGGTGCCTTAACCTTTTTAGTCCTTTTGCGTGACTTTGTAGGCTTGGGATTTTTACTCACCGTATTTTCATTGGAGCTCATTGTTTGTACCGCGGGGCTAGCAGTGATACTCTCACATACAACTTTAGCAAAAGATCTATTCACACTAACCTTAGAAACTTTGCTGTATTGCCGAGAACGAGCATTTTTAGACTTTTCGGAAAATGTTTTTTTAGCTGCCCATTGGTACTCACTACATATCCATTAGAGCCAACGGTGAGTAACATAAACCTTAGAGTGCTCGAGATGTATCCCTGAACACTTCGGATGTGCCCATCTCTTGCAAGCATTACACTCAATACCATTTAATACTTTTCTGTAACAAGAATTTTTTAGGCACTTGTTTGCAATCATAATAAAGAAAATATTTGAATAGTGACCAAAGCAAATAAATTTCACAGACGAAATAGACTGCGCGTTATGATGTGTATAATGCGATAAATTGATAACCAATTTACAGCAAAATCAGAGAAAAGCGATCTGGAAATTTATTGTTAACAAGAGCGTGGGAAATACAACCAAGTTGAGCGTACCGCGCAAAAGTTAACGTACCGCTAGCACGATGATAAATCCTGTCAAGCAGTTCAATTTCATTTATCAGCCTTGGTGCCCAGGCTTGGATTAAATATTACATTACTAAGTAACTGGGTAAGGTTTCGAAAGTGAAACTTCTTAGTTCAGTTCAGTTTAGTTTGCATATGACAGTAGGTGGCTAACGAGTTAATCAAGCGTCCAGAATTTCTTTCGGTGGAAAGCTGCAGAGAAGCACCCACCACTGCCAAAACGTTTTTTCTTTTTGTCTGTTTGAAATCTTCGACGATCACGACGCCAAGAGATTATCCGGATTGTATTTAGGGAGCACCGCGTTATAACCGATGCTGGAAAAAGCAAAAGCATTTTCTCTTCACCAGCACGGTGAGAAGTCAGCTGAAATAGATTAAAACAGAAAACTCTAGTATTTATTTGCTTTACGGGATAACGCTAAAAGTTAAACTACCTAAGCTTGTATAGCAATTATGGAGAGTATTCAGGAAAAAACTTGCTTCAACCTCGAGACGGAACTGCAGGATATAAGTTCTTCTGGAAGAATGTTCCAGATCGCAGTTTTCGGGAAATGTATGGTGCGTATGCGTGATCTCTTTAAAAGTAAAGTTCAAAGGTCAGGAACCTGCGCACCCGGCATTCTCCTAGATTGTTTTCGCTGGATGCTTGCGTGCACATATTTCTTCGATTCTCGGTATGGTTTTGCAACCCCTTCTCATTATACTATGCTATTATATTATATGATACTACTTGCACGGATGTGCAATCGTGCAGTATTTCTATGCGGTGCGGCTAAAATCGTGCTAAATTGATTGGCCACCGGTAGTGAGCTGCATGCTGAAACAAGCTGAAGTCTCACTACCATTTCTATTTTCTTTCTCGTTTGTCATATCTGTCTAGGCCTGGACAACCTGACAGTATCTCAGCCCACGTGCAGTCTCTGACTGTGTGGCACTTTGCCTGGATCAGGCTTGTGCTTTCATACCATAATACATACCATACCTGAAGCACTTCATTGCATACGATCATTACTATGTATGTCGATCAATTGCACCCTTCATGAACGCATGTTTCAATATGCTCGGCGTTCTACCACAGGAACATCCTTACCTTCTTGGCTGACGACACCGAGTCCTGTACTTTTACAGCCATGCGACCGATCTTCCAAATTCCAACCGTTGGTGGAGGAAGTACAACCATTGACCTGCAACCCACTCTATGCACACATTGCTCATCAAGATGGTAAGACTGAGACAGTGTCTCTACGCCGCCTAGCCCAAACAGTTAGAAATTCAACGCCGATTTTTCCTACTACGTCTGATACTCCAGTAATAACCGAACACCGTGGACAGTCTGATGTTCAAAATGCCAATCCTGATATAGATGACCCATTATGTGTACCCCTCACCGAAATTCACTCTGTGTTACCCTCAAATTTTGGAACAACAACAACGCATCCGTCCTTACAATTTAAGAACTCGAGAAGCTTGATTTTTCTGTGTTAACCTCATCTAGCACGAAAGATTGTCTTCCATTTCAAAGCCAGGGTGAATGTAATGATTGTTTGTTGTATACTTTCTATATGCCGTTGACTAACACATCTTGACACTGGCGTTTACCAGAATTAAGTGCCTCGGCATGTACAGTACTGCTTTGCATGAGTAAATGCTGAAAAGTTCGCGCAGAAGTCATTTGGAGGCTGGAGGTCTTCGACCACCGTTGTTTGTGAAGAATTACGCAAGTTTTCTGGCAACATTACATTTGCAACTCTCATGTCCGGCGCCTTTTCTTAAGAAGCAACGTTACAGGCCTTCATCATGAGAGACATCATTACACCGGTAGCATGTACTGAATGCTTAACGGTCGTACAACCATGAAAAAAGTAAAATCCTAAAAGATGTGGAAGGCTGGGACTCAAATTGCTACTGGCTCTATCGAAGAGTATGTATGTATGAAATCACAAGCCTGACCCAGGTAAAGTGCCGCACGTGGGCTAGGATACTGTAAGGTTGCCCAAACCTAGACAGAGAAGAGTAAGCCTACACCTCGAATTGAACATTCATTCAATCAAGTTTCGTAAACGAGTAAAGCTACATCATCACGACAGCTTCCTTTTGGATTTCACTGCCATGCATTATAACAAGCTCTACTCGTCACCACTGGACAACACACAAGGTCAAGCAAATGCTCCAAGACGGTACTTAGTGCAAGACTGCCACTGAACACGGGTTCAAGACATATCATAAAGCGTAACTAACCATTGTGATATCTGATCGCACAGATCACAGCCTGGAAGACGTGCTGCGCCGACTTTGGAAAGGTTACTAGTAAGGGTTTTAGTTGCCTATGCCACGTGACGGTTTGGCCACCACGAGATTTACGCCAATCGGGATGTGGCGTCGCAAAAAGAACCCGTTTCAGAAGTTGGCTCTCCGCCATCCGTAAAACGTGACCCAACCAACGTAACCTATGCAGGTTGATCCGCTTCTCTATATCGACATTACTACCGGATAGCGTATTTCGGAGAGCATCGTTCCGTATACGATTGCAACATCTAACTCCTAGAATGCTGCGGAGACATCGGTTGTCAAATACTTGAAGGCGCCCAATTTGATCTTTAAGTAAGGTCCAAGTTTCTCACATGTACCGTAATACAATCCGAACTGTCGCTTTGTAGAATGTTTCTCTGAATAACAGCGACAGTTCTTTCTGACATTAGAGGTGACATAGGTTGTGAAATGCTATGGTTGTCTTAGAAATGCGTGCCGAGACTTCGTCATATAACGATGCAGAATTGTTGATACAACTATCTGGTATGAAAGCACAAGCCTGATCCAGGCAAAGTGCCGCACAGTCAGAGACTGCACAACTATCTGAGATACAATAAACGATCTACAGTTTCAAGCGCCTGATTGCCAAGTAATAAAATGCTGTTTAATGAGTCGGTGTCCTGCAACAGAACACTGTACTTGGTTGGTGCGAAACGCATTCCAAATGCGGGCACTATACTAGCAAGCTTGTTCAATTCCGTCTTTGCATCTGTGTACGAGCCAAAAACCATATATATATATATATATATATATATATATCATCAGCATAGTCCAAATAGAGAATCTTGCCAACTGGCTTTATGTGAACTTCGAATGCTGAGGCTCCTTCGCTGCACAAAATTGAACAGAAAAAGTGAAATCGGATATCCTTATCGAACGCCACGTGAATTGGTTAATTTCGACGAAAGGTCGTTGTAAACCCTAATGCAACCATATGTATGAGCATAAAGTGCGCGCAGTATGTTGGCGGAACGCCTTTGCACAACAAATTGTTAAACAGAACGTTTCGATCGACTGAATCAAATACTACTCTGAAGTCTATAAAATGGCTATTGTGGGCTGTCGATAAGTGTGCCGCAGCTCTAAGATCTGTCGAATAGTAAAGATTTGGTCGACACACTTTCTGCCATGCCGGAAGCCAGTTTCCGGCTCTCGGATTTTCGATTCTTTGTGCGATGTTAATTTTCGAAGGTATATGAACGGTGAGCTTTATCCCACGGTGATTAGACTAAGAGCTTGGAACAACTTTTTAAATATCGTTATGATAACCGATTCTCACCAACTCTGAGGGACGGATTCTAACAACCACACTTCACGCCTGATATATTGATTAGGACTTGGTCACCTTCCTTGAACGAAACAGGTAGTATGACATCGGCGCAAGTAGCCTTGATTTGTTGCATGGATTTGATACATTCTTTAATTTCTAAATCACTGCGGGATCTACGCCAACAGACCAAGGATCATATTATTTCAAACGAGGCAATGAATCGGTTGCATTCGGCCAGCTAAATTGTTCTTCAAGATGTTGAACCCCGCGTAAGAGGCAGAGATTCTTATTAATGATAAGAGTATTGTCTATTTTAGAGATAGTCTAACTCACTCCTTGGTTCGTAGGACCCGTCGATCGAATAAGTTGGAAGAGTTTTTGCACGTTACCCGCATTATTTGTTATTTCCATTTGTTTGACCTTATTTAGCCACCAATTTTCTCTGTCTAGTCTTAAGCTCCGTTTAAGTTCATCTCTTACTCGTCTACGCTCTGTATTGTGTTCATGACCAGAAGGTATTTGGCGCCGCTGGTGAAAAATTTCTATAGATTGCTCTGAAATCCAGTGGGACTTGTAAGTTGATTGTATAGTCTAAATTGATTGACCACCGGTAGTTAGCTGCGTGCTGAAACACGCTGGAGTCCCTTATCATATCCGTCTATGCCTGGGCAACCTGACAGTATCTTCGATCACGTGCAGTCTCTGACGGTGCGGCACTTTGCCTGTATCAGGCTTGTGTTTTCATGCATACATACATGTAGTCCCACAGACTGATATTGAGGCGACCTGCATAATCCCTGCTATCTTGTTCCACCTTTCATCGGCAATTGCACACAGAGCAACTGGGAGTGAGTTACGCAAGTGGGCTGTATAAATTTCTTGGACTGATGGCTAAGATAATTTTTCGACCACAAGGCGTTTCGCATTCGATGGCTTCGTACGGGAGAAATTTAACGAGAACCTACATTGCACAAATGAATGATATGAATCTATACAGGTATTTCAAAAGAAGTGTCAGTTCTTAATGCGACCTCTCTTATGAGCACTTATGGCAATATGGTCGATTTAGGCCATGTGGTACATTAACATCTTTTATGGCAAAAGGAATTACTGCTAATTTATAATGAACCGTCGTCATTATCTGTGCGTTGGCCTTTAAGACTAAACATGTCACCGAATTGTGATTCAGATGTATCTAAGCGACCCAGTCTAGCATTCATATCTTTGCCAAGACAACAATATCTGAGCTTTTTACACGTCGCAAAAGAGCGTATAGATAGTCGTAAAAGGCTTTTTTCTCGTCGTCGGGATTGGTGTTAGTCGGGGCGTAAATTGCTACAATAAATAAGTATCTCTGATTAAAACATTTTGAGTTGTGTCTAATATTTTTTGACTAGTATAACAGCGCACATCCTGCTATTGCAATAAATCTAGTCGGTTAGATAGCATTCGGCACTTGAATTCAGCACTATACCAACACCCACCTGTCTTGAAATGGCGGCTAGATAATCACCGTAGCGGCGCAAAATAACAAGTCGAAAGGTTTGGGGTAGTAAGTTAAGTAATTATAAACGAAACATATAAGCGCCTTTCCGATAAACAGCAAACATCAATATTTAGACTATCTAAGGTAAGAGCCAATACAGCTTGTTGGCCTATCTGTGTGGGGGTTCTGACTTTCATAGCTGCGATGTAAACAGAGATGCGTGGTTTCAGAAAGTCTTCTGTAAGTACGCGAACAGAGGATGTTCCAACATGTTCAGTGCGGTTTATTCTAAGGCAGGAATTATCAGAAGGAGATTTGTTAAGGGTGGAGTGGGGAGGGGAAGGGTCAGAAACAGTTTGAAGAGTAGCCTTCAGACAGCCATCAACCGACGTCGTCTCCGGTGATTGCGACACGTCTTGCACATGATGCCCGAACTGTTACCACGCCGAGCGCTATATGCGTCAGTTGGTACAGACTGGAAAAAAGTGGCCGGCGGTAAGTTGCTAACTGGGCGACCTGACAGTATCTTAGCCCACGTGCGGCACTTTGCCTGGATCAGGCTTGTGCGTTCATTCATTCATTCAACTTGGAAGAGTGGCTTGAAAAGTCTTACTTTTGGTCTAGCCAAGGTTGGACCGGTGCGCTTGCCTGTATGGGGTGCTAAAGAAAGAAAAAGTGTATGGCTCGAAACAATGGCAACGATGACAATGAGCCGGGATCAATAGAAAGCGTGCATCATTTCTATTTCCCCTTGATATTAACTTTTGCTCTGACCTTTGCCTATATTAAAAAACCCAAAAACTAATTAACGTGGGTAAACGGACTAAAACATTTATTTATCTTTTTTGACTGTTTATCTCTCCTTTGAGTGTATTGTAGATTTCAGAGTTTTATTGAACGTCATCATATCTGTATCGGATTGTGTGATA
>JACCGJ010019643.1:0-23918 GCA_013407085.1 Atriophallophorus winterbourni | reverse complement strand
CTCCCCATTATCATTCTGTTGGCCAACACCATGCACTCCGATGGTACGCTCCCTGCCCGTATTTACGGTTCTGGTTCTAGCGTTAAAATCTCTCATTACCCACAGTAGGTCGTACTTTGGGATGACCCTCAAGACTGATTGAATGGCTTCGTAAAACCTGTGTTTCTCCTCTTGGGCTGCATCTTCTGTTGGGGCGCATGCTACCACAATCGAGAGATTGCAAAAGCTCGAGGTTAGTCTGGCATATAGGGGTCGCTGGTTTACACACTTCCATTGCATGATCGTACTGTTGGTCTTTCTGCTTGCAAGCAGAGCGACTCCACCATTATTGAGGTTATCTTGCCTTCCTGACCATCTAGCTTTCGAGGGCCAGAGCCGGTCCATCGCACCTCGGACGTCAAGTACAATCAGATCATACCTGGGGAGGCAGGTAGGGCTTGAGCCAGCTGCAGTTGTGATACCAAGGTAATATATATAGAGAAGAGAGAGGAGCGAGGAAGAGGAGAGAGGGAGAGGAGAATATATATATATAATATATATATATATATAATATAGATAGAAACATATACGGATTAGGGTGAAGCCTAAAGGCTATTATGCTTATAGATTAGGCAGCCACATTGGGTTTTGGTGCCTATACTTTGAATTAGATACGCATTCAAGCACGTGTTGTGAACGAGTAGAGCAATGCCAGCTTGATATCTTTTGCGGCGTTTTATTGTCACGCATTGTAACAAGCTTTACTCGCCACTTCACTTGACAACATACAAGATTAATGAAACACGCCAAGAAGATATTTACAACAAGACCACCATTGAACATGATTCTGAGCCATATTACCGAGGTTTAGAAGCTATTGGACACAATCATGCAAAAGTGGAAAGAAATAACGAGTTTGTGCATTTCGACATTTCGAAAATCCATCCACTTACTTCTCTCTTTACGTCTCGAATTTCAAACTCTCTCCGCGATAAACGACTTAGCCAGTTCAGCACTGCATTTTTGTTCGTATCTTATTTTGTTCTTCGTGACTTTATGCATATTCTTTTCATTTTCTATTGTAGATTCTAAACGATGAGCTCATCGGATTTTGTTCCCAAGACTGACGTACGGCATTTGATCAAAGTCAAGAAATCTCAAAACCCGAAAATCGATCATCCACATGCTCGGTACTTTGTTTTGAATCAAGTTACATTTGCTTTTCAGTTACAATAAACTCGGTCGCATTTCCTGTATTGTGTGTGGCATTCAAATTAAGTCTGAGCATGCATGGAATGCCCATATACTCAGCAAAACTCATAAGCAGGTAAGAAAAGCTCAGCAATAGAGGGGAATATGTGTAACTCAGAATGAGCATGTTGTTCAGGTGGTGTTCGCTGAGCTTGCATTGTTGTTGTAGGACGTTTCGTCATCAAGCTGGATGACATCATCAGCAGAACTTCGTTCGAAGTGACTTAAAATTGGTATTCATTGGTTTTTATAAGGTTCGCCTGTTCGTTCGCCATCACTCCCGTTGGTTGGTGGAATTCATATGTTGCATTCTTGTCCATCGAGTTTTCATTGGTCCCTAGGTTGTAGCCAATTGAAGGTGCTGGTTGATTGATGTCGTTGATGAGTGCCACGCTTCGATGAATTCTCGCGCCCGTCGGTTGGTTTCTTTGGCTAAAATCTTCACGTTGTCCCAATCGAATTGGTGGCCGAATTGATCAACATGTATTGAAATCAATGACCTTGGGTCGTGCCTTCGTACAGCTAACCGGTGTTCGTGTAGTCTTGTGCTTAACTTGCGGCCGGTTTGTCCGATGTAGTTCTTCTCGCAATCTCTGCACGTAATCTTGTAGACAATATTCGACTGTTCTTCCTTTGCCACTTTGTCTTTTATATTGTCGAAGTGTTTGCGTAATGTTGACACGGGTTTGTGCGCGACCTCTATTCCTAATGGCCGAAGGACTCGAGCTGCGATTTCTGATACATTCTGCACATATGGAAGAGCGCGTCTAACTCCGTTTTCGTCATCGTTTCTTTGTTGGTTACGGTTGAACTTGTGGCGTAGTACGAAGCTTCATAGGTATCCATTCTTCTGGAACACTTTGAGTGCATGAGTGCCAACGCAGGAACCTAACACCAAAATCTGTACAATGACGACCACCGATCAACAATTTCCGCGCGCGACAACTAATGGAACGACAAAATCGGCAGTGGCTACAATTCATGATTGATGACGCACACAAACGACTCAAGAAATATTCCAGCGTTATCCGGAACGAAAAGCGAATATGTGAAAACCGATTTGGACCTGAACTAACACAACAGCTAGCCGACGCCATCGCGTTAACGACCCGAAAAACCAAGCTAAACAAACGGCGGGACCTGGAAAACAAACTCCGAATTATTACCCCCCACCAAGATATCACCAGCGGCGAACCTTGGGTCAAGAACCTGTCCGACAGACCCCTGACAGAGAACGAACAACGAATTCTCGCACGTGACCGAGACGCCCGGACGCCGATCATACTGAGTTCGTAGCTAATTTGGAGTCAATACTGAAGTCCCACACTTTGTCAGAAGACGCAGAAGCAGAAGAAGTCCGTCAACGAATTGTACCGGCGCTCACCAGGAACTTGGAACACAATACACTCAATAAACAAGAAACCAAAGCTTTGAACAGACTGAAACAAGACCGAAACATAGTCATCCTCCCCGCCGACAAAGGAAGAACGACTGTGGTAATGAACAAGGCAGATTATATCGAGAAGGCTGATCAATTCGGCCACCAATTCGATTGGGACAACGCGAAGATTTTAGCCAAAGAAACCAACCGACGGGCGCGAGAATTCATCCAAGCGTGGCACTCAACAACGACATCAATTACCCAGCACCTTCAATTGGCTACAACCTATGGACCAATGAAAACTCGATGGACAAGAATACAACACATGAATTCCACCAACCAACGTTAGTGATGGCGAACGAACAGACGAACCTTATAAAAACCAATGAATACCAATTTTAAGTCACTTCAAAAGAAGTTCTGCTGATGATGTCATCTAGCTTGATGACGAAACGTCCTACAACAACAATACAAGCTCGGCGAACACCACCTGAACAATAAAAAGCTCATTTGCATGCATTTATATCATTCACACCCCCACGACCGGTTTTGTGCTGTTCGCACTCATCAGGTAGAAACAGTATAATCAGATCAGCTTGAAACAGTAGAAGAACAGTAAGCAAGTTGCGCTTTTATGCCACTGTTGGATAAGGTTGGTACGACCAACCTGTTCATTCACATGAGCTCACACTCATGTAGACAATGTTTGAACCCATGACCATGAACAAAAAATGTCATTTGCATGCATTTCCTTCACACATACGCACCCCACGACCGGTTTCGTGCTGTTTGCACTCATCAGGTGGAGACAGTAGGACCAGGATCCGCATGCGCCTTTAACAGTGGAAGAATGGTAAACAAGTTGTGTTTGTACGTCACTGTTGTATAAGGCATAACCAGGTAATTATTATTTCTTGTTTCTAAACGAGTTTTGTACAGCAGCATATAATTTCCTGTTTTTAACTTTGCTGTACACAAAATGATGTGACCGTGCGTATTTCTGATTATGTGTAGTCATGAAAGACAGTATTTCATCTATATTTTGTATCAGCATCATCTTCGGGGACAATATTAATCTTTCGTGTGCCTGACTACACGGGTTGATTAGCCGGTTTAATTGATGTATTGGATCACACCAGTCCACGCGCGTCGATCGGTGGCGAGATTGTTGCAGATCATTATCTATTTGCCTTCCTACATTCCAACGCCGTAAACGCTACGCGATCCCAGGGATTAACATCCTTCTTCAAAATTGACAGCTAGGTCTTCACAGGATCGTCTTGTTGCCGACACAACGTACGGCGGATTTAGGGCCGCGAACAAGTTTCCTGGGCGTTGAGGATGACATGGCCAAACCACTTAAATCTTCCTTGTTGGATGTGAGCGGAAAACGGTGATATTTCGTGGCATCGCATCCGAACAGCAGCGTTACATATCCGGTCAGTATATCGGACGCGAAGGATTATGTTTGGTCACCAATGGCGAACATTCTGTGACATGCAGCGGCCGCATCTCATCCGTAATGCAGCACATGATCATATATTGTGTATTTATTGTGCGACAGATTTCTTGCGAATTTCACTTCCCTTGTTTAACTAGGTTGTTTTTATTCTACTATCATCGTCACCCACACGATGCCCTCGGATAACCGTCAATCTCCATGTAGAAATAGTACTATACATTACACACAGTGATCCTTCACTTTTTATGTTCTTCGCGTTTAGTACTTCATATTATGAAATCCCTGATACCCGCTTTTCGAGCTAAATTGCTGTTCGACTAATGCACTGCTTTCTCATACATAATCCAACCAAAACCAGTAGATGTTTTCAGTCAGCAAACCATACTCCTTCCATTTTCATTTTGATTGTTAATTTGTGCTTTTATATCAGAATGAAGCCAGAGAACAATTTACTACACTCAAACGACCCCACGTTGATCACTGCAATGTCTCCAATACCTCGAAACTACCACGTACAACGTCTTCAGCTCCTCTCCCGGATGATCATGTACCCTCGAAGCCCCCGAACTCCGATTTGAGTGAAATTTCAGCTAGCTCTGAGGTTTCCAAAAATGTCGATAGAATTTCCACAGAGAAAACCGCAGATTCGCTACCTGAATCTAAGCTGCCTGAAGGATTTTTTGATGACAAGTACAAGGATGCAAAAGTCTGTCGGTGATTTTTCGCATTAAATTTCTAAAGGTCCGCAATGTTCCCTACAAAGATAAACTAACGGAAGAAGTTGAGCTGTTCCAGAAGGAGTTAGTTGCTCTTGAAAAGGTAGTTTTTCAAATTTGTCTTCGATTGTTTTTCGATTTTGATTAACGTTTGCTTTTGAATGTATTCTATTGATCCTACTTTTCTAGTAACACGTGGATCACTCATGTTGCTGTCTATATATATGGATTTGTTTAAGTTGAATTTACAAAGTAGCACTAACTATGTAGTTGCACGGATGTGCAATCGTGCAGTACTTTGTGCTGTGCGGCTAACCGTGCTAAATTGATTAGCCAGAGGTAGTGAGCTGCATGCTGAAACAGGCTGCAGTCTCAGTACCATTTCTTGTTCTTTTTTCTTCCTCATATCTGTCTAGCCTGATCCAGGCAAAGTGCCGCACAGTCAGAGACTGAACGTGGGGTACAGACGTACTACACGTTTGTTTATAACTTTCTGTCATCTCATCTTAATAAATCTTATTCCATTTTAAAGTGGGACCATGATGATGCAAGTCATTGAAAATCGTCACATTCTCTATGCTGTCTCCGTAATGTGTCAGACTTCTTTTATTCCTGATCAGGCCACGGAATCCCATACAGCCGATGCTTGTACTCGGCTTCACCAACCAGACATGGTACTAAACCGTCACAGCTATTTCTCAACTAGTGATGGTACACTTTTCGCGTCTGGGTATGTTTGTGGGATATGAGTTAAACACATTTTTCGAAATATGCAACCACGCTAGCAGTCGAACATTGACCTGAAATACGAATGTTCTATCCAGTGTGCCACCACTGCGCCGAATGACTATGCATGGGCTATGATTTAGTAAAGTTTGTCGGTTAATGAAAATGACAAAACGTTTGCTAATGATTGATATTCCCCAAAGCTTGTGCCGGTACCATAGACTACCCTTTGACATCAAATATGTCCCTGCAGTTTTTCACCATTTCAAATGGCCAAACATTCACCGTGGCTTACTTGGATGGCATCATCATTATCGTGAGCACTAATTTTCATGAGCATGCGCTTCACTTGGAAATGGTTTTTGATCGTATTCAGCAGTTTGGTTTAAAATTCTGGTCTTGAAAAATGTGAATTCTTTTACCAGAAACTCAAATACTTGGGGTCTTTCATTGACGCTGTGGTACGTCCCCTGATCCTGATGAGATGCATGCCATGGAAGAGCTGCCCTGTCTGCCAGTTAAGAGCCAATTACAGTCATTTGGGGCCTGGTGAACTACTACAATGAATTTGTTCCTCGAACATATAATCTTCGAACACCCCTTAATGATTTATTATGTAAAGATAGAACATGTTGATAGTTGGAATAATGCGAAAGAGCTTTAAACCAACTAAAACAGTTTCTCACATCTGATCTATTACAAACACTATATGACCCAAGATTGCCAGTGGTTGTAGCTACAGATCTATCGAAATACGGAATAAGCGCAGTTCTTTTCCATAATGGGTCAGAAAAGGTACATTATCGTGTATTTCAATGTCACACGATGACTAATGGCAGAAACTTCACACTGTTCGCCGACGATAAGCCCTTGCAATCTAATTCTGGTTTGCCAACTCACACAGCCTATAGATTCAAAAGATGGACAGTGACAATGTCTTGGTATGTTTTTACGACCAAATACAAATCGACCAACAGTTTCGGTCATGCTGATGCTTTAGATGTTTCTTTGAGACTCTAAGTGAATACTGTGTGAGGAGACCCTCCACTTACGGTAAAAGTACATAATGTGACCCATCAGCTCCAGTATAACCCGACAGTGGCTTCAGTCGTGAACTGCATTGACTAATCTTCCACGATTACCAGTTTCATGAAACCTGTCAGATTGGTTAAGGGAACATTAGCTGGTGCGGTTATTTTTACGTTTGCGAATCCAAGATTTGCAATATCAGACAGAATCCTGATCAGTTAATAAACTTTATCAGCCTGAAGAATGCTTTCGAAAACAGTTGCCATATTGCAATTTTGATTGAGAAAATCGCCCCTGTGGAAACGTTGAATTAATTCCCTAAATCTTCGTCAGTATCACTGCTTATCCTTTGCCAACAAAATCACCGTACTATTATCTTTCTAGCAATCAGAAGAAATATTAGAAAAAGAAAGTGAAGCAATGGTTTCTCGGCGTGAACTTGATGAAATCGATACGCAATTGTAAGTTATTATTTTGTACTACTCGTTTGTACTCAGTAGATTTTCAGAAATGTTTCCACACATTCATTTATCCAAATGAAATAATGGCCACACCTGTGGGCTATGCCCTGTGCCTTTCGAGGGTTGCATTTAAAATAGCACGCTTCGAAATTTTACTATTGACCGTTAACTTTCTTTGGATGTGGGTATTGACTTCATTATTCAAGTCAAATCTTGCACTAACTTTGGACCAGATTTCACATCTCGTTTTGCATAGAGACGAAATACATGACAATGCTAGTTCGGTGCAGTCGTGTTCCATAGATATTTGGGACACGTTCATGATTCCTTGATGTGATAAATCAGTGGCCTTCACGCTGATTTGAATTATCTATTTGTAATTACCATGCGTTCAGCGTTTCATCTGGTTATGGTAAAACGTACATTCGGATGTCTGATGGAAGGCCACTGGTACTTAACCGCATTCTGTCACTACCATTTTTATTTCTTATATCTATTTAAGCCTGCGCAACCTGGCAGTATGTTGACCCGCGTGCGGTCTATGACTGTTCAGCACTTTGCCGA
The DNA here is from genome assembly GCA_013407085.1 of Atriophallophorus winterbourni. Taxonomy (NCBI): domain Eukaryota; kingdom Metazoa; phylum Platyhelminthes; class Trematoda; order Plagiorchiida; family Microphallidae; genus Atriophallophorus; species Atriophallophorus winterbourni. The sequence goes on along the minus strand of JACCGJ010019643.1, from coordinate 16,349 downwards.
AATCAGTATTGCAATTTCGTGCATACACATGCATGCATACATACATATACACACATATGCATACATACACATACATACATTCATACATACATATATACATGCATACATACTTATATGCATACATACATTCGTATCTTGAACATATCGTGGATGGGCAAAATGACCAATGCTTAAATGCTTTCAAAAGCTGCCCTACAGAGCATGTTCACCCTAACACGACATTGGAGGCATTGTGCAAAAGCGTCATCTGCAAGTTGGGGAGCAGCAGATACAACTCTTGGTTGCTGAACATTAATCACGCCGCCGGCGTGCCACTGATACCAATCGGCTGAGTACAGCCTATCGTTGCGAGCGCTGTGGGAGAGATTGTTCCCCCCGAATCGGACTGTTTAGTCGTTCGAAAAGCTGTGGAACATGAAAATTCATGCGATTGTGATGTACATCCATAGTCGACATCGACCGATGTAGGCCGACATCAACATACATACACACACATACATACATGCACATTATCGTCACTCCCGATGAGGACTGTGCCATTTTGTAGGGTGTGAGCGTGATAATTGCATCAGATCAATTGAGGTCTAATCGCGTTTACTGTCCCAACGTCTATTACTTCGTTTGCACGGGCTTCGATGGCACTCGATGCAACACTAACCACGTCACTACCCGCGTTTCACATCCACTTGCGATTGCGTTCCGATGCCTCTTTGCGGTTAACCTTACCAACGTCAATCACATTCACCCGCGAATCGCGCAACACAAGAGAACACCGATTGATCAAGAGCCATTATTACGCATCTGACAATGAATAATAGACGCCTTTCTTATAAAGGCGAATCCCGCTACCACCACAACGTGTCCTCAACGTGTCTGTCCCGTTTATGTGAGTTGTCATTCGATTTCGTGCCAAGCCCCCACCACACTGGGCTCGTTTTGACCTCAACAGCGGTGGACGTTGACCATCTGCGTTTGTTTTCGATTTTATTGTCACTCAAACAGTTCTCATGCGCTTTCCCACAAACTCGATTTCTTGTGGGTTTGCGTTCTTTCGGGCGCTTCCTGCTCTCGTGTTGTGCGGTAAGGTGATATTCCGCATGGCATTCGAAATGTGGTGATTAGCACCACTCTTTCGTTAATGCACGTCACCCATGTGGACTACGGGATAATCATTCACTTGCGGTAAACACCCCTGGTCGACGTACACCCGAAAAAAGGTAGCCCAAACAACAGCCATTCCTCAGAGTTTTCAAATGCCATCTCTGTCTTTTCTCATGATTTTTGATTAGCATGTGATCAACCATCAATTCTATTATTCATTCACACTTTCCGTGTTTAGACACAAATGGCAGCGAATCCAAGAACTGGAACGCGAAAAAGAATCACTAGAGGAGAAGATAAAAACCAAATTGAACCCTATCGATTTCCCTAAATCCGAAGGACCGCTGACTCGAATCAAACATGAAACAACACTTTCCTCCGACGCGAGCGACGAAGATGACTTGTATGATTTCCGAATGAAAAATGCCATTTGAACACCTATTACAATAATTTTATTCACATGTTTTGGATAGGACAGTAATAGTTTACAAATAAATACATTTATATACATAGATTATATAAGGAATAAGACACGAATTCAGATAAAAAAATACGGGATTGAAATTCGAAATGTTTTGCGAGTTGAGCTAATTTCGTCCACGATCATTACGCCCCGGATTTGGCACATTTGGACGGCTATCTTCTTCAAGTAAAATTGGCGGAATAACGTGGCGACGACCCAGTACCTCGTCGATTTTTAAAAACATTCGATTTGCAGAGAGTGAGCGCATAAACTCCGGGTATCGGGCGCGCCAATGTGCGTTTTCATGTGGAATAATGTGTATGCCGGCCTGAAATGGATGTGATGATCAACATTTGAAATATGTAGGTGTACGTGGCAGGATATTTCTTTCCCGTGTCCATGACGCCAACACCATGGTTTGCTACTGGTAGTAAACTGCATGTGGAAATACACTGGATTCTCACTGCCGGTAGTGAGCTGCATGCTGAAACACGCTGCAGTCTCACTACCACTTCTATTTCCTTTCTCATATCTGTCTAGGCCTGGGCAACCTGATAGTATCTCAGCCCGCGTGCAGTCTCTGACTGTGCGACACTTTGCCTGGATCAGGCTTGTGCTTTCCATACCATACACTGCCGTTTCCGTCTAGACCTGGGAAGCCTAATAGCGTGTAGTCTACGACTATGCGGCACTTTGGATCAGGTTTGTGATTTTACACATACGTACCTGTCCCAAACAGCTTCCCATATCAACAGTGCACATTAGTTGTAAATGTTAAACAACAAGTAGCGCTTGTATGCCTGTAGTATTTGAATAATCGAATTATGTCCAACCTGTACTAAATCCAGAATTAGCAATCAGAATAAGCAGCTGATCACGAAGTATATGCAAATATTGCGCAATTAATTAATTAATTTATATGAACAAACAGTAGTTGGTGGTCCATAGTACAATTATCACAATGCCACTTTTGGATAAGGCTGGTACGACCAACCTCTTCAATCAAATGTGTCCAAACTTTCCCTACCTGATGGGTTCAAACAACGCAAAACCGGTCGTGGAGTGTGTGTGATGGAAATGCATGTAAATGAATATTTTGGTTAAACAACAATGTTATCTCATTAATGAAGGTGACATGCATAGGGAAAATATGGTTGGTTGCCAATCATTCACTTACTTGACTTATGATATCTCGCACTCGGTACAAACGGCGAATAGTCGGATGATAGTCCACTGCCAGTGGGATGCGATACGGTCGACTTGTTAGCACCCGCCGCTTCAATTCCTCTTCATATTCTGAAAAGGAGAAACCGAGTTACCAACTTGTCATAATCCCAATAAACAAATATCAAGTAACTTCATTACCTTGTTCATCCCAGTGCACCAAATTTAAGAGGCCGACGCCATAGTTATCAACGAACAAGTCAACCTGCCAAAGGTACGGTAAACCGGGGTCGGTTAATTTGAATAACGTTGTGCTGTTACACTACTCAAATGTTTATAAGTAGTTGATTTTAATGAACAGATTGACTCTTTTGATCCGACCTAACAGCGGCCCACAATTTCGGTACTTCTTAGCCGTTACTCCAGATTGAATGCATGTAGATCCTGGCTGTTAATTCCTAATGTTTAAAACATGAAACCTGTTGCGGTGTATCTGTGAAGGTAAATCACGCAATTATAAATATTTTGTTCAACAGGTGGTTGTACCAATCTCATCGAAAAATTCTAACTGATAAATATATTTCAAATAAACAAGTAGGAATGATCATCTAGCTATTCAGATTGTAAATGAAATTTGTGACAGTGGCCGTATATTCCTTGCAAGCTGTGGCCAGCGACCTTCTTTGGTCCGTCTTAAGCGAAATCGCTGAAATTACGACGTTGCAGATGAAATACTTTTCAGTTTGGCGCGGTATTTGCTGCAACTTATGAGAGCCCCTTAGCGTCTACAGATCGCACATGGTGAAAGATTGCTCGGTAAGTTTATCTTCCCCATTTTACGATCATTGTAATGCATCTGTGATGCAATGGGAGATGGTGCCTACACACTAAACTCTTGACCTATCATGAGAAAAAGCGCTCCCGTATTCTTACCTGCATTATTACGTATTGCATCGGTTGGTTATATCAGTCTTATAGAAAAATTCCTAACTGATATCTTTTCAGAATTAACTATCCACCGCTATGTATGCAGCGCGATTCCGCGTCGATTTCAACTTGTTTGTAATCAGCTGGAATTTTTGTATGTATGAAAGCACAAGCTTGATCCAGGCAAAGCGCCGCACAGTCATACACTGCACGTATGTTAAGATACTGTCAGGTTGTCCAGGACTAGACAAATATGACTAACAAGATATAAATTGAAATGGAAGTGAGACTACAGCGTATTTCAAAATACAGCTCACTACCAATCAATTTAGCACGGTGTTAGCTGCACAGCATAGAAGTACTGTACGATTGCGCATCGATGCATGTATGAACCTATAATTGCTCAGTCATTATTATTATTATTTTGAAGGTCACTGCATGGTCAACCGGGGTCGGTTAATTTGTATAACTTTGTGCTGTTACACTACTCAAACGTTTGTAAGTAGTTGATTTTATTGAACAGATTGGCTCTATTGATCTCACCTAACAGTGACACAATTTCGGTACTTCTTAGCCGTTTGTGTGTTGTTTAAACGATGAGCTCAATCATCTGTAATTGTTACGACGATTAACAGAATTGAATCATTTACTCACGTTCTTGGCTGCAATGATTAGATGCGGTAGAAACAATTCCGGAACTTGGAGCGTCCTCAGGTGGCTCAACACAGGTTCCACGTTATCCCACTCACCGCATAGCAGCAGTTTTCGGGCATCGGATTCTGAAAACAAGGTAGTTTCGCAAGCTTCAATGTGTGTTGGTGTGTTTATATGCTCTTAATGCAAGCAGTGAGAATTGCCGAGACACAAGTAGGATTTTCCGAGGCTTATTTGTTTTGTGGTAATAACTGCGGATGGCTCTATCCCACGGATATTGGATTGGGAGGACATCCGATGAGAGTCTTGTAAGTTTGTTTGTGGGTTTATAAACTTGAACCCTCCGCATACACCACGGGGTTAACGGGACTCATTACATTAACACCTCTTAATTTAATATTACGGTAGCCATGTGTGTTTTATCACAAATCAAATAAAGTCAAGCTTAAGACAACTTCACGGAGTAGGTTGTTACAGTAACATTGGTACTAAATGAAAGAATGAACATCGTGATACATGCTGAGAGTTTACATACATTCAGGAGGCGTCCGGTGTGTGCTACAGATTCAAACGTAAACTGCATAGGAACTCGTGACAGAAAAAAGCTCCGATCTTATTTTCGTTTCGTTGCACTTATTCACGTGTTTATACATTTGAAAACGGTTTACAATTTACGTGGTCCGGACATGGTTCTAAAATATGTATCGGCACCATCTTGGTTTTCGCTTCGAAGCTCAATGAATACATGACGAACCACTGTGTGTGAGACTAGCCTGTTAAATCCGGGGAAGATTTTACACTATGTACCTCGTCACCCTGTTGTTTTTGTTAAGCTTATTGCTTTTTCCTCCATAAAACTTTGAGTTCTGGTTTAGCGCGCTTTTCATTAAAAAATGTTATGCAAAAATAAGAAACTCAAGCACGATGGATCTGTTACTTCGATTTCCGTGTGTTTCAACTATCCGTTGGTTTGTTTACTGCTTGGTTCGTCGCCAAACTCACGCGACAGTGTATGCACTAATGATAAGAAGTACACAACCAGATAGTGAAAGTACGCTTTACTTCACTTCATCATCAATTTGTCACGTAGCCACGACTGTCCGGACAAGAATGAACTAGTGCAAGTCTAGTCCAATGGAAACTGATTTAATCGTATTTCCTGAATTGCAGTCAACTTCGTTTGACTTGCGATAAATATATTTTGCTCTTATTCTGAATTGCGTTTTGCTCTTTCGTTCATCGGTATGCTTTCGGAAATGTCATCCCTATCAAGCTCAACCTGAAGGTAACCTTCGACGCTAATCATCTAAAGTTTTTGCAAAAAAAGAATCTAAACATGAAAAAAGAAAGTTTGTAATGAATCGGTGAGAGTAGTTTATTGGTAACGTTTCGCTTCTGACACAGAAGCTTCGTCAGACCAACGGTGTCAGTACGAACATGATTATAATTCCCCGATCGGTCACAAGCATATTCCATTACATTGCAGAAACTAAGCAGCATTTAATGCAAAGATATTTGAATGCAATCAGTTATAAAGGTTTTTGGACAACGCTTCGCTTCTGGTAAAAGCTTCGTATGATCAGAAACAGGACAGAAAACATGACTAATATCCACCCACCACCTCTGTTTACCCTTGCCACTAAGCAGTCCATATTGATCGTAAGGGATTATCCAGTCACGTGGTCAAAACCAGGATCAGCTGCCGATTAACCTGACATGGTGTGTATTTACATCAATCTGATGCAAATGAATATGGTCGGGTTCGGTTGACGCTGACGTGTAAAATGCATAATTAACGAGGTTAAGTTTAAACAATTTGTTATTTAACTCCAAGAGAAAGGGACAAGTTAAACATACACTCAAACGCATGTGTAAGAGGAGGAATTGACTACTAAGAAAGTTTATGTTAAGGGATTGCAGAGTTTACACTAACGTCTCTAAATCAGACTGGTCGAGGCACAATTTAAGGAACTTGCTCCCGAGGGAGTACCTTCAAAGCTGGCATAATTCTTGAGAGCTTGATTAACATCAAACCTTGAACAATGTAGAATTGCGCACACACCAAGCGGATCCTGGTTGTTTGGTCTCATCAGGTGCAGACAGTAAGATTAAGTTGAGTGAGCATCAATACACTGGTAAACAAAGGTAGACTTTGTAGCCACTGTGTAATACAACGCGCAAAATCAAAGTGATTCCTGGTCAAGCGCTCGAGGTGCTGATGGATGACCAAAGTTACGTGTTGCTTACATGCTTGAGCGTGAGCAACACATTACTTTAGTGGCAGATAAAGTTATACGTGAATGGCACTGTTAAATAGGGTTCGTTCAACGAACCACGATGTTCAAATATTGAATCATGGAGTGATTCCGATTCAAGTATACAACACGCGAAAAATTGTCCGATGTAATGTTGTGTGTAAGTGATGTGACGTCACCAAATTAGTTATAAGCCTCTTGAGCGCCTAACCCTGAATCGCTGTGAATTTATGTTTGAAGATGGTGGTTCTTTATAAGTAACCTTGCGTTCAAGTATAAGTGTTTTAGCAACTCTTGATGTTACTCAACTAAAGCTTACGAAACATCTATTGGTCTTAATCAAAACGAAGCACAATGTGCAACCATCAATGTTGTAGAAAGCGTCCAGCGGAAACGATTTTAAATTAGAGTCAACTACCGGTCTGAGTTTTATCTCGCATTTATTTGTAGATTCTGATCTTAAATGTAGCTTCGAGATATATTTCACGACTGGGCTCTTTTGTGATAAAATTTTATTTGCTTGGGTAACTAACGATTTAAATTAGGCATCAAGAGAACAGGTAATTTCCGGTGGAAAAACAATACAATCAGTGTTACGCTAAAACTTCTCCATGGTGGCATTCTCTGCATTTTGAGCATTGCTGGCATCGAATGCACCAGCGTACAAAGTAATCGGGAATTTTCCCTCAAACCCCAGCTTACGCCAAATGAGTAGCAAAGAAAACTTCTGGTGTATTCTCTTGCAGTAGAATTTTTGGAAAATAAGCCAGCTTATATCGTTTTGACTAATAACTTTGGCCATCTAGAGTACTCACTGGAGGTAGTCGCCTAATTGAAATAACATTTTTTCATTGACAATTTGATAACGCTTCCGGTTTTATTGGGACATCATTTAGAGGATATGTTACCGCGGTTATTTTTTCAATTTGCATTACAGAGTTTGGTGAGAAATCGTTAAAACCCATTTTACGACTATGCACAACGAGTTAGGATTGAACCCGAAACTTCTTCAATCAAAGGCGAGTACAACTCCGTCATTGCATCAGGTGTTTATCATCAGCTTCTATGTTACCTCGCAATAAACATATGCTCTGATAGTCTGGAATATTCTATTGTTGATAAGCTTTATTAAACTATTAACTTAGCCTACAAACAGCATTGAGAAAACTATTCTGATGAAGTCAACGTAATTCATCTAAAAAGTGTTGTGGCCATAAGCTTATACTTTCCTCACTTCCTCGCGATTTACTAAACAGATAAGATTATTCAAGGTCAAGCGAAACACGTTATTCCTGACATCTACACAGAACTGACTCCGTCAAGTTTGTATGCTAATCGTATCAGGATTTAGGACTCGCTGCAGTCAGATGATGCATGTATTAAGACTAGCGGCTTAAAATTTTAAATATTTCGCTTAACCTCAGCTCTTTGTGGCGTGAAATTAATCCAGAGTCCTCTGCTTGTTTCTCGTGACAAGAGTTCTACAAGAATTGTTGACTCCGTCTTCCCGACGTAGGTAGAAGGAATAACCAATGTTTTAAATTTGCTCTCAAGCCTAATGATAAAAAAGCGAATAATTATAGTTAAGTCCTGAACACTCAGTATACGACTAAATTATTGCTACTTAACTGTGTGTTGGCTATCTATTCAACATAATTTACAAAACTTTCCACTCACCTTGTGCGGTAATTTCTAAGGTGCTCAATATCATCCGACATAGCCAAGACACTTCAGCTGATGGAGCAGCCATCGCACCAACGCATGATCAAGAGCTCAACTGTCGCTACGCAACGTCGCAGCACCACGTCCTCAACTAACGGTCACGTGTCTGACATCATCAAGTTGTGTGAGTGACCAATCAGCACAACGCTGTGGTGCGGCCTCCAGTCTGCTTGAGCATGCAAGTGCGCGTGTGTGAGTGCCGAGAGTGTGCACGAGCACACTGGTTGGTCGGCGGAATCGTCTCAAATGCGGATGTCGATGGTTGCTAGCACACTGTATGTCCCCGTGATAGATAAGGGTGCTGCACCGTCCGTCGTGTTTATCGAATAAGCTCGATCGATCAGTGGTCTGCCAAACACATTGTTTATTCAGGCGCGAGAATAAAATCGTATTCATTCCACTCGTGATCTAGAATCTACACGGTCAATGTAACATGGTGATGCAATCAATTGAGGATGCGAGCTATACTACCGGAATGTTTCGACGTTGCAATACGATTTTGTTCCAGTTTCAGTCTTATTATTCTCAATCGTGCCGTACGTTTGATTGCTTAAAATACGTCAAAAAGGTTACGATTTCTCGCACCTTAGTGAAGAGTTTTTTTACTTTCGGATTTACAATAAGTTACAGAATCGATCCCAAATGTTTAAGGCTCATTCCTTAAGTTTTAAAATGAGAATTGACGGCACACAGCCAAAAACCAGTTGGAGTTTTTTAGAGGCATATGAGCAATGTGAGCACAATATTACGTTGAGATTCCAAACGTAATGTTAATGTTAAAAAATTCAACCCAATTTTCTCATGAGCGATCGGCTTGCTAATCATCATTACGCGAATGCAAAAATCTGCCTTGAACGACCCAATAAAACCGTTCCTGTTTCCCCAGTAAACAATAGCACTCTCGAACTTCTGCCAAAAATGTGAGACAATCAAACTGCTTCAGCGTCCTTGATAACATGTGAGATGTAGTACATGGTAAAAACCGGGACAGGAGGCTTACGACATCATCTTTCTTGTTACGAATCCTTCCATTACGTTTACGTAAAATAAAAAGAAATTGCCTGTATTGTGGAACGCTTTGGGTCAACACTACTGTTTTCAACACTTGTGGAAGTAAAATATGGGTCCCCTAATCCAAATTTTTGCTTTGCATTCTTCTTCGTGTCGATAAAAATTATTGAAATTTTGAATAGTATGCTACATCTTAACAATCTCAATAAGCAATTCAGTGTTTTGCCTCAATAAGTTGGCTTCGCTCATCATATTTTGATCGATCCGAGTTGACGGTAGCTTCTAACTTCTTTATTTAGATAATGCTGTCTCTGTTGAACAATGACAAACTGTACGGAAACTATCCTGAATCGTGATTACTGGCACTCGATATACACGCATTTGCTTTTCAGGGTTGTTCCTAACGAATTCTGTAAATTCTGCAAAGCTATTTAGCTGAGTTTTTACCTCATTTTTTTACTGAAGAAACCATCAGCATTATTTAGCGTCGTAAGAATCTTAGATTTTATGTATATTGTATTGATCACCCTTGCGTTAGTGCTAGTTACAGAGCGAAACTCTCGTAGTCCGACATACAACCAATGCACATCGATTAGGTACGGCACATCGCAGTGAAACTTGTTTGTGTCGTTTGTTATCGAATTCTGCACATCAGTATAACCCTGGACTGACAGTCTGGTGTTCGCGTGGTTTTCTCTCTCTAATGACGCTTAGATCGATTTGCATTATCCTATCAATCAGAGACATTTGTTTGTGTACTGAGCTGGAGTAGCTCACTGTGACGACTATTCGCACAATCTAAAAGTTGAATTTTAAAAAGATTAAGGAGTTCAGTAATGTAATGGAAAATGTTGGTGACCGATCAGGGAATCATAATTATGAAAAAAAAATGTTTGTAATGAATCGGTGAGTAGTTTATTGGTAACGTTTCGCTTCTGACTCAGAAGCTTCATCAGACCAAGGTGTCAGTACGAACAGAGATCAAGCTTAAATTTCATTCACCTGACCAATCCTAAGCTAGTTAAGAACTGCACAGCCCATTGTGGGTTCTGCATTCGTTAAGATAGACAGGCGCGATCAATATCAACTGACGCACCACCACCCCTACTTGTCGTATAATCCCTCAATTGTTTTGGTCTTGGCCGTTGTGAATGACATCTGCTGACCGCTTAGCTCGATTGCGTAATCGGTGCGCACACTATGGGTCACGCACGTTAATGTTCATCTGCTGCGGAACAGGACGCCAGATTATAGAGATATCAGCCCCATCCACCATATTGATTGCATTCTTACCAGCCTTTGTTATCTCAATCGCCTCAGCGTGAAGTCGTTCAATGTATGTTTTTATTCCCCGCCATATCACTTCTACGTTATCAAGATCAACACTGTGACCTGTGTCCAGCACGTTTCAGCTAGTGCTGAATATCTGATCAATGATTGATATTCACTGGAATTTCGTGGCGAGTATTCCACCAAATCCCTGATATTGATTGTGAATTTTATGTTAATATTATGTGGTTGCGTAAGCTGAATTTCTTTCGTGCAGACAGGCATCATCTACAATGGAATTCGATAAAAATAGTGATTGCACTGAAATGCAAAGCTTAGCATCTCTTTTTGATAATTCACATAACTTTAATTAGCTTCAAATGCCACAGCCTAATATAGTTATGCGGTACCATCATGCTCTGAGTTAAAACGCAAGGGACAGCAATGCTAATTGTAATATAAATCAAAATGAAAAACTAGAAAATGGTGCCAGCCTATATTGACATGTAAATTAATACAAGAATTCTAAACACGAAACGGCAAGCGAATAAAATAGAACACCAGCCAGCTGTTACCCTGAGGTCTCTACAGCCTCCTCGAATTGAACGCGGAAACGATAACATCGATTTTGTCGACAAAACCTCGGTTAGTTGTAGTCACCAATATCGACCATTGATTTTGTGTGACTTGTTGTGAAAATGAATAATAATTATGGAATAGATCGATATGAAGAATGCAACATTAAATCGATTAACATTATGATTTTGCATGATAATTCGCTTTGAAATGCAGATCGGTTAAAGAATCGGTTGATTTATTTTTCGAATAACGGTTAGGTGTGATCTGAAGGTCATTCGAATGGACCATGTTTAGAATAATTTAGGGTTATTGAAATCCCGTTGCACCGAGAGAATATTAACAAAGGGCCTAGTTACCATAATCTCCTTCACTGAGATTTTATTTATTGTCTGGTAAGGAATTGCAATTGTAGAAACAATAGTCGGAGTTTCGAATGAAGGTCAAATAATGTCTGAATGGAAAACCTATAATAGATTATTCTGAATTGCTTTTAACTGCAGCAAGAATGTTCAATTTGCTAATTTTCTAACAGGAGCCATGTTCAATTCAATTCAGTTCAATTTTAATGGTCTAAAAAGCATATAGCTTTACAAAAAACCACAGAATAATATGGGAACAACGAATAATATAACAACATTTGTAGGCATTTGAAAATCTGTTGCTTCAAATTAGGTTAACTTGACTTAATCCCTTGAGTTCCTGGAGGAACATAGGGCCTCGGCAACTTGTCTCCGGCTTGGTCTGTCCATAGCAGCTAGTTTGATGTCGTTCCAGTTAAGTCCACACTTGCGGATTTCCTCTTCACACGAGCGCTTCCAAGATAGTCTTGGGCGTCCGACCCGTCTCTTCCCGATTGGGTTCCATACAAGAGCATGACGCGTGATGTCATCATAAGGTTTCAACAAGGTGTGCACAACCCATCTCCACTTTCTTCTACTGATCTGCTGTGCGATCTGGTCCTCAGCAGCAATCTGCCACAGGTCTTGATTCCTTATCTTTTCTGGCCATTTTACCCCAATTATTAGACGAAGGCAATTATTGTGGAATGATTGCAAGCGGCCAGAAGACTTTGCTGTCACTCGCCAGGTTTCCGATCCATAGAATAGCACGGATTTGAAGTTGCTTCTGAATATACGGAGTTTCGTGCGTTTTGATAGAACCTTCGACTCCCAAATGGGTTTCAAATCTATGAACGCGTATCTTGCTTTGCCGATTAGGTAATCGATTTAAATTTATCTGCAAAGTTGAGGGGATTATTATATACGCAAACATGATATATATATCGTGAATCGTAGCTCTATCACACCCGTTCGAATGCGTCCTCAATCCTTACGAAATTTGCACTCTACATGAAGCCTCACATTTGTGCATGCCCTGGCAGCGATCCTTTCGTCCTTCTATTCGATAAAAATGGTGTACATGATTCCAACAAAAGTTCTACCAGGATACAAATCCGTATTTGCATACGTTTCCATCACCAAGATATTTGGGGATTTAGGTTTTGCGTTGTGATGGAATGTCTGAAAAAATCACCTAATTTTATGATAATATGTTCATAGTCTTGCTAACAAAAGGACCAGAACGATTGGTTGGCATTTGAATGGTATGAGGGTTATTTACTCAAGCTCATTAGCCCGCTAGAACGGCTTTTTCTTGGAAGGAAATTACTGATGTAATTAAAAAGTTATCGGACATTATTTCGGGGAAAACTTAATTGCCAAATTCTATTGGTATTTCATTTTGCGCAAATTTACTCTGATTAACAGATATCTATCAACGGTTGTTTCGTCTGTCTTGAAAAGAGAAGAAATGTTATATGGTTATTAGCTACTTTCCCAGAATGAATCGCACTGATTTTTCTTCTCTTCTACGAGCCGGGGACAAGTGAAGGATCGGTGGTAAAATATTGAAGGTTGACGCAAACAGAATAAAATTTTCTAGCTCAGAAAATTTCACTTCTATTCTTCCTTCAAACCCTATTCGGGGCGTTGCACCTCCGCTTGTGTCATGCAAAGAAGATAGAGAGCAAGTTATACTGCATCGCGTTAGTTGTATCGAACCGTATTCCACCGATGGACCTGCAGTTTACGGATCACGGGACAAGAACACAGCGTCATCTGGTGCATGTAGGTGAGGCTGAACTGTATCTGATAGCCATTGCTTGTTGGATGTTATTGTTAATTCTATTGATTCATAAAAGTTTTACTTTCGTTGATCCTCGTTTTCAAACATCATTATTATTCTAGTAACCATTCCAATTGCACCGATTCTAAATGACCAAACTAAAATTACTGTGTTCGATTTCGATGTAAATATTTTATCAATCTGAGAGGCTCGAGCTTATCAGAAAACACTATGCTAAGTAATAAACGAATAGATAACTGGCATTTTATTGTGTTTTGTTTATTAGTCATAAGTGCTCAGCCTGAATACACCTCATCTCCGTGCGACGGACCATCCGCTTCGTTTTCGATGAAAACATCTGCATTCAACGCGTCTCGCCAGTTTGATCTGACCTCAACATTCCGTTTTCAAACAAAACAATTCTTAACCAAAATATTCATTTGCATGCTTTTCCGTCACACACACACCCGACGACCGGTTTCGTGCTGTTTGCACTCATCAGGTAGGGATAGTAAGATCAGGATCCGCATGCGCTTGAAACAGTATACAGGTATACAGGTTTTAGAGTGGTGTATTACTCGTTATTTTCATATATGCTCCTATAGGTTATAAAAGTTCTGTTCGATGCATGGATAGTAAACAGAAGTATAAGACTTTTAATGGCAACTGGAATAATCAAAATCAGCCGAGGATAAAATCTGGATTAGCACCGAAAAGAAATCTACTACACTGTAGTGTCTCAGCGCAACTCAACCCGATGCATCCGTGGACCATACTGCTAATTTGATTGTGGTTCGTACATGCATCTTCCCTCTAAGACTCACCTCACTTTGACCGAACGATTCATCCTTTCAGTGTGGAAACCTGTGCTAACAGTTTAAGAGGTGGTTTAGTTTTCTATTATGAATTACTGATTTTACGGTCCCAAGCACTAATTTTATGGGTTTACATGCAAATGAGTCATCATAATAATTCCGAAGTAAGCTTGGATGGCAAATTGCAAACGGGGTCCGAATTTGAAACCATCTTCGAAGTTATTAGAACGAGATACAGTGATCATTACAACAAATAAGAGAATGATTGTCAAAAGCAATAGTCTGGACCACAGCAGAAAAGATCTTGGTATCTGGGTTTCGTTTAACCTTAAGCCTGGACAGCATTGCCGGATGGTGTACAATAAAGCTTGCGGTATCCTGAGTCTTCTCAAAAGAATATTCCGGATTTTTACGCCTGAAACCCTACCCCGGGTAATTAACACGTATATACGTCCTGTTATGGAATATTCCATCCAAGCCTGGGCATCTTGAATCTTAAACCATGGCTGATGAAGGATATCGAACTAATCGACAGGATTTATCATCGTGCTACAAAGTGGTCTCCCGGTACAGAAATTTGCCTTTCACAGAGTGAATGTTAAAACTGAAGCTACACAATTTTACCCAACGGCGGATACGCAGTGACCTTATGTTGACCTTCAAAATCCTGCATTCTGTAAACCATCCACTTAAACACTTGCTAAAGCCCAATGACCTTACTCGAACACGAACACATTCCAAGGCTTTAAGCATTCCGCATTCTCGATTGGATATACGTCGTAATTTTTTCTCGTAAGCATTTGTTTCACTTGGAACTATTTGCCTGAAGAAATCACACGATCAGAATCTGTTGAGGTTTTCGCTTCCAAACTCGATGAGTTTATGACGAACCATGCGGTATGCGAATGTCCCTATTGATTTTTGAGATATTTTATATTTTATATATATTCTTTATAATTTCCATATACCTTGTCATCCTATGGTTATTGTTAAGCTTAATGCTTTTTCTACCATACAATTTTCTGAGTTCTGAGTTCTGAGTTTAATATTACTTTGAAGCATATTTTGATATTTTTTTCCATTCAATGTGGAGGTGATTGATTTGTGAAGTAAAAAACCTCAATCCTGTAATCCTGAAGAAAAACTGTTTCGATTAACTGTATGTTTACTAGCGAAATTTCAATTTTAGTCTCGTCAAAAAAGAGTTAATTTTGTATAAATTAATTGCTTCTAAATAGTGTTTTGAGTTTTTATAGATTCAGATAATAGTCACAAAAATCTCATTTGCCATTACAAATTTAACATAGTCTCTGTTACTACACACCTTTTTAATCCGGCGTAAGAAAGATGGCACTCAATGATTCCAGTCGTATGATCACTGTACACATGAGGTTTGTTGGAAAAAAGGAAAACGTTATTTCCTGTCGAGCAATTTTGTGTATTCTTCATCTATCATGAAGATGAAGATAATTTTAATTTAAATAAACATGTTGCACTTGTATACCACTGTTGGAAACGTTGGTACAACCTCCTGGCCCAATCACATAATCCCAAGCGCATGCAGCAAGGGTTTAAACCTATGATAATGATTAAGAATGCAGAGTTGCATGCATTTAAATCACCTACTCTCCGCGACAGGTTACGTGCTGTTTGCACTGACCAGGTAAGTACAGCACAATCAGAAGCTGCCTGCGCAATCATACATAAGACTCACGAAATTAAAGAAAAATTTACTGTATGCTTTATGCTCCAGTCTCAAAAACGCTAAATATAATTTCGTTTTTTGTTCATAATTGTATGGAGATCAAAGTTATAATAACATCGCACGTGAAATTCAATACAACTTATGCACAAAGAATTTGCATACACCACCGCAAATTCCATGTGGATTCAGATTATTTTGCACAGATGGAAATACGAAAACAATGGCGTTTGTACGTGATCTAAAAGTGAACTTTCTGAAAATGCACCACCTATGCGATCAATAATACGGTACTCAGATAGTTGAAATATACTGGTTAAACTCAGTTTAGTAAACTGGTAGCCTCCACTAATTTCTATATGCGATGTTGTTGTATACTGTTAGGCTAACACTGATAACTACGCTATTATTGTTCACCCGAACAACTAATATATGGACGTTTACTTCCGTTGAATATCTGTTTTGGTAGCAAATGTGTTAAAAGATTACGAGTTTGAGGTTTGAGAAAAACGGAGTTATTCCAATCGAAATAAACTGCATATGACAAACCGAAAATAATAATC
>JACCGJ010019642.1:0-21358 GCA_013407085.1 Atriophallophorus winterbourni | reverse complement strand
CCTGTTACACAGAATGGATGGGATTGCAGGTTGTAGATGGAACAACAGCGTATGATTAAAATCCTCTGTTAGCCTATGCATTGAAATCAAATGTGTTTATGCAACAGCCACAAATGAACCTACCACAGACGATTATTCTCTCTTTAACCGACGATGCACTTGGCCCATACGAGGTCGATGTCATTTGGCTGACATCGAACAAAAAACCGTGCTGGCTTGCCAACAACAGATTGGATTGTAGTTCCGCGCTGGTCGGTTGAAGAATTGGACATGATGCAGCGGCACGAGAGAACACGATATCGGCCGAATCGAGCAACGACCAATCAAAACCCACCGGAGAACGATTGCAATAGGTCGAAAACGTTTGAACGGACGAACCGATATCGGCGACACGGGCAGCGGAATTCACCAGCGTATCCGATACAACCGATTTCGAAAGCGATTTACGCGCTCGCCTCTTGGAACCGAAAGACACCATTTTGCGTCGCATGGAGGAAAGGAGTCCTTCGCTACGTATGCCTGAACGCGAAACACCCGGGATGGTATTCCGAGCCGTGATGTCACGTGTTGGTAGGTTAGGATGAAGCGAGGTTCGCGAGGGTGAACAGAGGCCGCTGGAAACGTTCGGTTGAATTGCGGGTGTGACTTGTGTGGAAACCGACGAGGTCAGTCTCGTGTGTTCCGGACGAATCACACCATCACCACTGTTGCCCTCACTCCCGGATGATACGGGGGCCGAAAAACCGCTATCATCCTGTGAAATAGACCACAACACTATGGGTAACAAGTATAAACAAGGTCTGGGCTAAAAACTCCACAATCTGTTGGCAAAACACATGAATAGAGCAAAGATTCCTTGATCCGTATATCCTCACAAGCTCTACAATGGATCTGATCAACTTAGAACAAAAATCAATGTCATATTTTATCACCTAAAATGGGTTTATCGATCAGACCCATCTCTCCGTTTTCATTACCCACGTATGTTAGAGTTTAAAGTGAAATACTGCACTCTATTCAACCGTTTTGTTGGCAATTAAGATCCTCGGCAATAAATAGACTCGCGGTCAAATCAAACAGATTTCCTATCAGCAAGTTTGTAACGACATATCCTTTGGACACAATACAAACATTTAACAAACAAAATATGAAAGAAAACAAGCATAAAGCGGCAGAGGTGCGCTAGGTCCATCATGCGGAAATGGGTGCGTGAATAAAATTATCAGATGAATAAGGTAGTGCGGTCGAGTTCACCCAAAATACTGTTCTTTGAAAAGTTTGACAGTTCGGGGATGTGGAAGCCAGCAATGTCGAGAAAACCATGAAGAAGCAAGAAAGTGGCAATATACGTAAACAAAAGATACGAGCTGTGTACCTCAGCCTTGAGGATTCGCTTGCTTGCGGTCGCTGGTTCACATGCCTGTGACGGATTCCCGACGGGTAGCGAAGATTGTGGGGGATTGTCCAAGAACGAACAAGACTCGGTTGGTGTGATACCACGGGCGTATTGATTGATTTGCTGGATAGAGAAAAATATTTGCATATAAAGCGATGTTTATTAACAATTATCGAGTGCTTAACTGACATACGTCCCGTGACACGTTAAGATCTCAAAGAGATGGTGAAGGATGGGACATAAAATGCTATTGAACATCTAGAATATTTGATAAACACACTGAGATGAGGTGGCTACACCTCGAATCGAACACGCACTCCATCTAGTTTTGTGAATGAGTAGAGCGAAATTAAGCATCACTCGTTGAGGGCTCACTGAATACAAGGCCGTCCGCCAAGGCTCCTAGTGCCGATGTGTACTTTCGACTTCACTAACTCGGGACAAGTTCAACCAGTGGACAGGGTGGAAGCCTGTCACGGTTAGTATTCCGATTATTTCACAACTAGGTAACATTGGGAAACAAACTATATCAAACTGCAAAGAAATTTGCGTGCAATCGGTTAGAGTTGTTTTTGGGTAACGTTTCACTTCTGACAACAGAGCTTCGGCAGACCAAGGTGATAGTCAGCACAGGGAACATGATTAGTAGTAGTCAATCAGGTTCCCTGTCCTGACTATCCAACCCTTGGTCTCCTGACGAAGCTTATGTGTCAGAAGTGAATGAAAAACGTTACCAACAAACAAAAACTAGACACCCTCACCGAGTACACGCAAATTTTTTGCATTCGAAAAAAACACTACTCGGACCACAAACATATTCCAACGATTGGCCCCTATATCAAACTGCAATCCTGTCCTCTGTTTAAAATCATCTACATAATACCCCACTACTCCCTCACAATAAGGCCATTTTCCAGCGAATTCTTGTCTTTTATCATTATTGATGGTACGCTATCAACAAAAATCACACACAGTGATTGAGCGCAGTAGCTTTAGTCATTTGACGCTGACAAATTTTATCTGTTCCCTTCTGAAAAGCAAACCCACTGCAGTCACGATGAACAGTATTCGACGCTACATGGGAAATGCTGTCTGCACATTAACCATGGGACAATCAAACAAAACCAATCAGTCACGAATGGAAAACGGCAACGTAGGAAAAGCGTGTCAGAGCAACGATGCTTTTACCCGCGAAGTTTAGTGAGTGAAAAACGAGAAGTACGGAAAATGTAACAAAATTGGTGTTGACTGAAATGTGATACCAACTCATAGACTGTTTATAAGCCGAGATACTGTCAATATATCAGAGTTTCAAAAGAAATTCCCGAAGCCAAACAAACAAAGAAACTACAACAGGCCTGGAAGTGATTTTGAACAAGTTGGAAATGCTACGCGATTGCGCGGCAAAAAACCTGAGATCATAGTGATTGGGCGGAATATGGACGGGGCGTGTAATGGTTATGGACACGTATCTAAAATCGACAATTGTCCCACTTTCATACGCTGAATGTAAGTTAAGTGAAGCAAAGGCGACTGGTCAGACAAATGCGCGTGATATATTCTAAATGGAAGTATGCGCGCACGCTCGCGAACTTCGCTACGAGCTAAACCAAGGCTGGAAAGAGTCCAGAACGGATGGGTTAGATAACAAGCGGTGTTCAACCAACACCCGTTGAAACGAAGCCTACATAAAAATCACTGCAAAAAGGGGCCGGTGTACATCGGAGAAAGAACATGTGGAGTCGATAAAAGGCCTCTTGTGAATGATGAGTAAAATAACAACTCTGTTAGTGCCAGAGGGAATAATGCACAAGTTCCAACAAACTTAGTGCAAAAGAAGTCTAGCGATTGTTGTCATTCAACCAGCTGAAACTATTTTTCACACTTTGTGCAAGCGAGAAAGTGAACCAATCGATGTTACATATTTGCTTTGTTTTCTGAACGAACAATCAATTGTGCATCAGTGCTCTGAGACATTGAAACGTTGAGCAAACAGAACAGTCAACGGTGATCAGATTGCGAGTAATGTAAGAATATGTGTCTTGATATCGGAAAAACGGGTAGAGCAAGATACCTACAGATTATGAAGGCCTAGGTAGATATACGAAAAAAATGGCAGTGAACGTGACGAGTTCTGCCTTTGGCGATAATTTCTGTTCTATCCCAATTGAATTCGTGTTATCCTCGAGCCATATGTACCGATATTATTGATTTGTTGTCATGTCGTCGTGTAGCCATTTTGTGTTCATGTATCTTTGTAACCAGCCTTCTTCCAGTCTGTCCGATATAATATTTCTCACAATCGGAACACGGGATTATGCATAGGCCTTTATTTCTTTCCACCTTAGCAAACGTATCTTTAACCTTGACTAGTTAGTTTCTCAGTGATTAAGCTGGCTTGTGTGGTACACTAATGCCGAGTGGGCGTAGTATTTTTGCGGTAATATCTGAGATATGTTGTATATAGGGTAGTGTTAACCAGAGGGCTCAAGCTTAACACGCTTCTATCGACGTAACAACAAAGAACGCAAAGGTAAAAAAACGTCGAGGCCCAGACGACAAAATGAGGTTAATAGACCATAATAGAGATCAAGGTTCCAAAGGTTGTCATAGCCGGGGGTGGCAGTGGGGATAAGCTCCCACTGTTTATAAAATGCTCCCATATGGCATGCGTCTCAAATAGCCTCTGACAACCAAGTCCAGCTTCTGGCCTGCACGAGTGGCTCTCCGAGCCCGGCGAAACTGCTTCTACCAACAGGAGAAGGGGCGAGGGCGAGTGACTGGCGCCTGAAAACCAGTTTGCTTCGGGTAGATGTAGCTCGTTAGCCTGGGAGGGCATTTCATCTAAGGGAAGGAAAACCCTGATTTTAAACCTCCGCTGCCTTGTGGGATACCCGATCGCGGGAAAGGCTTCGGGAGAAAACCCTGAGGAAAAACCTGGAACAGCGTCTGGTAGACCACCTCTTTCTGGCAACTCCCTGCTGCCTTGCAGGTCGCACTTGGTTGTGCAAATGCTAGAGAAGCTGACTCGAACAAACGCCGAGTGGTGCTGGGGACGACGCTTTGTACCCAAATCCCTAAGAACCTTCATTGAAGCCGACTCATCCTCCAGGAGGAGATAGTCGCACAAAGTAAAGTAAGTAACTTGACTGACAAATCAAATCGAAGTGACATGTTGAGATCAGTGTTGTGATTTTGCTTACAAAAGGTAGGTGAGTGTGTTGTTCTTTGTGCAGAATAAACGCGTTCGATTGTGTTGTGGGGTGCGTGGATGAACGTTGGACGAGTTGACCCCAGCGAGGAATCGGGACACAATTGACAGGTGGAGGGGGGGCGAGACCAACGCTATCGTCGCAGTCTGTCTGAACGACGTAAAATAGTCGTTAGAACGGGGCATGCGATTTGGCCTCGACTGACCTGACGTCATCACATCTGACTCCCACCTTCCTCATCAGCGACAGTGGACCATGGCGGGAACAGATGTGCAATCGTGCAGCATTTCTGTTCTGTGCGGCTAACATCGTGCTAAATTGATTGGCCAACGGTAGTGAGCTGCATGCCGAAACACGCTGGAGTCTCACTACCATTTTTATTCCCCCCCTCATATTTGTCTAGGCCTGGGCAACCTGGCAGTATCTTAGCCCACGTGCAGTCTGTGACTGTGCGGCAATTTGCCTGGATCAGGCTTGTGCTTTCATACAATACCATACATACAGAACCAAACAATGTTTTGATTACAATGTGTACGAAGCGCATAAGTCGTCACGAAGAACATGCATGGAGTGTCAAAGATTAGAGGATGGTTTCGAGTAGGTCGGTAAATATGAGACATTGAATGGGATCCAGCTAAATGTCGTCACCCTGCCCAACTCAAAATTAGGTCAGCCGTGATATTCACTCAGTTTTGCGTAAAAGCAGTGGGGGAAATTGATTTTTATAAACGAACTATTACGCATCACGAAACGATACAGAAAAATGAGGAAGATAATTCAGTTCAATCTGCGTATACGTATAATGACTATCTTTGTACAATGGTAAAGAAATTTATCTTCCAGCAGTGTAACCAAAGATTAGGGGACCAATAAGAATACGTCAACAGCGAGGACACGCTAGAATCCCAGCCAATCACAGTCGCACGAAGCAGATAAATTTAATGATTTTAATCTCCAATTTGCTTCGAAAGAAGTTTCGCTGATGATGTCATTTATTTCAATGACGAAACGTAGGCAAACAACTATACCAGCTCGGAAAGTAACTATGAACTACAGATTTGCGAATGACGAGAGAGTAAGTTTTGTGCCTGAGAACTAGGGAATAAAAAACAAAGGAAAAACGAATAAGTGCAAAACAATTTAACTTGGTTACTGAAAACAATGTGAGCATAACACCAAACCAAACGGATTTGCTCAGACATGTCATTGCTATCTTGATAATCTCTCTCGGTCAAACGCACACACGTTGAAACAGAACACGCCGACGAATTCATGCGACAGAGAAAAGACGAACAAAGGGAAAAGCCCGGGTCATTTTGGCTGCGATCGATTGGACAATGAAGCAGGCGCTTTCAGATTATGCCGGTGTGATGCTGAGTCCGAGCGTCTCGATTGCCGATTTGGAGTATGCCGACGACATCGTAATCTTGGGGGATGATCCTGGAACACCTCCGCTCATTTGCTACTATGCTGGGACTACGAATCAACACGCGCAAAACTAAGTATTTTACCACGGCCACTGGACCTCATCTGCCTCTCAAGATTGGTGGCGAGGACTTAGAGATGGTGAACAGTTTTCGTTACCTTAGTTCGTCCGTGTTACCGTCAGGCCAAGCCAGGGATGAGATACCGACCCGTGTACAAGCTGCGAGCACGGCGTTTTCGCGACTACGTTGGGTTCTATTTAGCCGTAGAGAAATCAGCCGACGTACAAAGCTGCGCGTTTACAGAGCGGCGATTCGCCCAGTTCTCACTTATGGATGCGAGACGTGGCCTGTGCGGGTGGAGGATATGCGGAAACTAGAGGTTTTCGACCACTGGTGTCTCCGACGCATCCTCAATGTTCGATGGGATGAGCGAGTAACGAATGACGAGGTTCGCCACCGTTGTTTTGATATCCCTCGCCTGAGTTCGATATTACGACAACACTGACTGAGATGGTTCGGCCACATCCTGAGACGCTCGGACGCTGAACTAACCAGGGTGACACTATCGCCGACATCCTGCGCAGAATGGCGTTGTCGTAGCGGAGTACAAGTGAAGACTTGGCTCGCTACCGTGAGATCGGACGTGGAGCTGCTTGGTCTACGATCGGTTTACGGATGGCGCACGTGGGACCGGACCTGGATAAAATCTGCGCGAATCTCGCTTCTAACCGCCGAGCGTGGGTGGCTGCAATCCGTGACGTCAACAAAGCCGACTCATCCTCCAGGAGGAGATAGTCGCGCAAAAGTAAAAGTAAAAGTAAGTGATCAAAAACTCTCCCGAGACAACAAACCTTGAATTCAACTGTACAGTGTTGTCCAGCCCCTGAGTCAATGTGAGCCATACGTAGATCGCCCCGTAGACGATGAATATCCCGAATCCTAGACAAAAGCGCACTGGCTGAGAATACACGTGACTGGTCATTGGAACGTCGGTCAACTTGGACATGGAGACGGTGAACATGAGAGCATGGAAGCCCAAAGCCGGGAGCAGCGAACCGAAAAAGGCGATCAGCATAAAGTGAAATGGCGTGAAACAAAGCGGTTGAGATGCAGAGGTGCGAGGGGTGGACGTCTTGGAAAAGGTGATTAAATTCGGAGGGAAGCTATCGTTGCGATTGCCATGTAGATTGAGCAGGGTAGCGGGTTGGCAAAGCGACTGTGAAAGGGTTCGAGAATTAAATAAGATCGATAGCAAGGGTCGCATAGGTAAAGCTTGAGTTTTGCAAGCGTTAAAACAGCTAACAGTAGCAAGTGTTGCAAGCTCATACTTGGGAGCACAAATCACTAGTTGGCAAACTGTTCGGGTAATGATGAATGCATCCAAGCGTTCGGGTGCTTTTCGAATCCGAACTATGAGGATAGATAATGCATTTATAACTTGTATTATAAAGAAACCGAGAAAGTGTGTCAACTTTGAAAAAAATCGCAGATTAACCACAAACGACGGGTGTACCAGAATGGACACAGTCCAAAGCTACGCAAGGAGTGTGCCGTTGGTATCGCCAAGATCTTTGGAACCATTATCATCAACAGATCGGTTTTCGGTTGAAGACTATTGTGATAACGACGGAGCGCGAATCGCAAACCACGCAGCCAAATCATTGCAATGTTCGCTGGGGTATACGATAAAACATGGGTGCACCTATTCGCCATCATACGGTAGCATTGATTACGTAGTGAGTAGCCAGGATGCAAATTGAAGAACGGACTTCTCGCAGTGTTCCACAGAGAACGAATATTACATGGCAGCGTAATCGGAACAGACATTATATTTCGTAAAGATACCTTCCATCCATAATGGTGTTTTTGTGGTTTGCTTATTGATGGCCCGATGTTGAACAAGTTCAACATCTTCTTTTAGATTGTTACCTTAAAGGGCGTGATAAACCCTTGAAGGGGCTTGGTCCTTTAGCAAGCTGTCAGATATCATAACAGGATTAGTCCTGATCATTTATGTAGAATATCAGCTTCCGAACATCGCATCAGTGAGTACGAATCTGGAGTTTAACCATTCCAGGATGGGAAACAATCGAAATACGAACTACAACACTTACTGAGTGGTCATTACCAACTGGCCAAACGGTTTCCAACTCT
Organism: Atriophallophorus winterbourni; assembly: GCA_013407085.1. Lineage (NCBI taxonomy): Eukaryota > Metazoa > Platyhelminthes > Trematoda > Plagiorchiida > Microphallidae > Atriophallophorus > Atriophallophorus winterbourni. The sequence goes on along the minus strand of JACCGJ010019642.1, from coordinate 13,169 downwards.
GACTTAAGTAAAAAATCTGTATTAGCATGCATCTTGATCACAAAGACCCCACAGCTGCCTTCACACAGGCAGGGACAGTGCGACCAGGAAGAATGTTAAACAAACGTTGAACTTGTATGCCACTGATTGAACAGGTTGCTCGTGTCAGCTTTATCCAACAGTGGCTTACAAATTCATGCCGTGTGAGTTAAGAATTGGTCATAACTTTCTGGAAAGTGATTGAAAACAGTTAGAATGAACGAACGGTCAAAAGATTCTTGTTTCTCCGTTGATTCACGGCGGTAAACAATAAAACGGAGCGCGATGTGGAATCACAAGACCATCACAGAATCTACCCTTTCGAGACACATTGACGGGAAACTTTAATACCGAACATGCTCATATGTAACAACCACTTTATTCATAGTGGCACCCGAAGCGTCCATAAAACGTGAACAAAACATTCGGGCAACGATTTGTCTATGAGTGTATGAGCCCCAAGAGCAGCGGATGGTTAATTCAGGAAAGTGACTCGTCCTGACTGACACAAGAAAACGACGAGGAAGGACGGGATTTATAAATCTACAGACGACTAAGCACAGACAGATTCCAAAGGTTGTCATAGCCAGGGGTGACAGTGAGGATAAGCTCCCACTGTATAGAAAATGTTCCCATATGGCGCGCGTCTCAAATGGCCTCTGACAACCAAGTCCAGCTTCTGGCCTGCATGAGTGGCTCCCTGAGCCCGACGGAACTGCTTCTACCAACAGGAGAAGGGGCGAGGGCGAGTGACTGGCACCTGAAAACCAGTTTGCTTCGGGCAGATGTAGTTCGTTAGCCTGGGAGGGCATTTCATCTAAGCGAAGGAAAACCCTGATTTTAAACCTCCGCTGCCTTGCGGGATACCCGATCGCGGGAAAGGCTTCGGGAGAAAACCCCGAGGAAAAACCTGGAACAGAGTCTGTAGACCACCTCTTACTCGCAACTCCCTGCTGCCTTGCAGGTCGCACTTGGTTGTGCAAAGGCTAGAGAAGCTAACTCGAACAAATGCCGAGTGGTGCTGGGGACGCCGCTTTGTACCCAAATTCGTAAGACCCTTCATTGAAACCGACTCATCCTCCAGGAGGGGATAGTCACACAAAACTAAAAAAGTAAAGTAAGCACAGACATTAAAATGAGGTGTTTACACATCGAATGAAACACGCATTTAATCAAGCGATGTGAACGACTAGAGCGACATCAACATGGCAGCTTCCTTGCGGCTTCTGCGTCGCGCACAACAAACATTCCACACCGATTCACTTGACACCACAAAAGACGAATCAAACAGTTCAAGAAGAGGTCTATAACAAGACCGCCCCGGAACAGCATTCTGAGACAAATCCCAGAATATAAGTAGTCAATATCGAGTCTAATCACGCGGATCACTCAACATTCAGCAAATGAAGTTGCCCAGACCTTTATCTGATTGAACTGAATCGCACTCTAGTCACGAATACAACGACATCATTACGGGTGAATAATTGAAAGAGAAGGTGAGCTCTATTAATTGGCAGAGCAAGGTCGGTCACCACTGGGTTCAATCCTTAGAAGTTTAAAGGAATCGACAGACACCAAATGAAAATTGAGGGTTATGGCTATAGAGAGAAAACACTTATCCAATTTATTCCCGAAATTCAAATGCAAAATGTAAATAACACGTAGCATAGTACTACCAAGCAGACGCAGTCATAATACGAAAACGTTTTTAGCAAAAGATACTTGACAGATTGGAAGGTTTAGGATGACAAATGGTGAGCGGAAAAATCGAAAATTTAGCGAGACAGAGCTGATTAAAACCTCTATGCGCATGTAACTTGAGCATATATTTTTAAGCTGATGCGCTAACATCACAAGCGAAAGCTCGGATCATCGTGGTGTGTGTGCGCGCGCTGGAAATGCATGCGTAGCAGGATTTTTGTTCATGATCATGGGTTTAATCCCATGGTATGGTATGAAAGCACAAGCCTGATCCAGGCAAAGTGCCGCACAGTCAGAGACTGCACGTCGGCTGAGATACTGTCAGGTCGCCCAGGCCTAGACAGATATGACAAAAAGAAATAAAGAAAATAGAAATGGTAGTGAGACCCCAGCGTGTTTCACCATGCAGCTCACTACCCGTGGCCAATCAATTTAGCACGGTGTTAGCCGCACAGCATAGAAATATTGCGCGATTGCACATCCGTGCAAATCCCATATGTACAAGTGATGGAACGGGTTGGTCGTACCAACAATTATTCGACAGTGGCATGGAAGTTCAAACTGCGCGTAGTTCATACCCTGTTTATCACTTCTCAACTGCGAATCCTGATCCTGATGAAACTGGTCATGGGGTGTGTGCGATGGAAATGCATGCAAATGAGGATCTTTGTTTAGACGGCTATACGCTGAAATCCTACAGTCATCCATGGGGGACTTTTGGAATAAAAACGGTCAAGTCAAAGGCGAGTGAGTAAAGTTGACTTACCACGGTGGTTGAGCAGGCAGCTGTTACAATCAACACAGATACGATTGTGGCGCCAACACAGAGAGCGTTGAAACGTGAGCCCGTTGACCACTGTGAATGAGAGTGTGGGATGTTACAACCGCGTAAGAGAATCGAGGGAAACAAACAACAACAGTCAAGATATCACACGAGAGGGGTATCGAAGGAGATCGCCGAGGTTGGCGATAGCTTTTCCGGTTCATCCTTGAAGTGAGCTACAAACGTGGCGAGGTCTCATCAGAAACAGGATTGGGAAACGGTGACAAAACAGCTGATTGTGTGCATGAGGGTTTTCAAGAACGCCTCAGTTCAAATGAAAAAGTGCTCATGTCCCCAGCACTGACACGATCCACCTGTCTTGCTCTTGTTAACCTGGTCTTTTCATACTCAAAGTATGGTGTCTAGTCATGATTCGGTGTTGTTGTTGGCCTGCTTCGGTCGATGTAGACCATGGACGTACATCACAATCGCATGAGTTTCATGTTTAACAGCTTTTGGAATGACTAAACAGTCCGATTCGGGAGGAACAATCTCTCCCGCAGCGCTTGCAACGATAAGCAGAAATCGGTTGTAGGGCGTCAGTTGCACGCCGGCTGCGTGATCTGCGTTCATCGGCCAAGAGCTGTATCTGCTCCTCCCCAGCTTGCAGACGACGCTTTATACAAGGCCTCCAATGTGAGCGGTTAAAAGCAAATTGTACCCAACTCGCGGGACCAATGCCAAGAGCTTTCATATCTCTTTTGCAAACGCCTTTGTACCGTAAGTGCGGTCTGCCTAATGATTCGGTGTATTTTTGAGATATAAGGTAGCTTGCAGGCGAAGCAGACCCGCGTTGTCAAAAGAACCATCAGAAAATCCACGACCGGTTTGTGTCACTGCACGCATCAAGCAAGGACAGAACAACCAAGTTTGGAGTGCCTCGAAAAACGGGAGCTTCGTTTCCGAAATACAATCTCAGATTTATCGATTCGTGGAAATTGGTGAGGTGAAATATGCTCCCATAAAGCATGATTTCTCGTCATACCAATATCCTCGGTTCGAGAAGTGGCTTTTGCTAGCATCGTAATACTCCCAGAAAGAGCTAGAACAAATGGATATATCGATGGGAATGATCGCTACACACGCATGACAAGGGATTCGAATAATGCGATGATAGCAGACCAGTAAGATTGTTGACTTACCAACAAACGTTTAATCAGTGTTCCGACAACGGAAACAAAAGCGAACCACAGAAGGACACAGGCAAAGGTGAATAAAAGCCAGAAAGACCTGGAAAGGAACGGTAAGTGTGGAGGATGTACGACTCGTTTGCACAAAACTTACGATGAAAGAAAACAACAGAAAATATTGTTGTCAGGGGAGTTCAAGGATTTGTGGTTAAAAGTTAACACTTCACAACACCACGGTATGAATGAAAATGTGAAAAATATATAGTATATCACAGGTAAGGTTCACGAATGACGTTCGTTTGCATATATAATTCCAATTTCGTTTTAAACACCACCAGGCAAAGAGAGTCCACCACACGTTGAGGTAGGGAGTTCCGAAAGAATAGGTCAAAAAATGGCACCGACAATCAATACGTGAACTTGAGATGTAAAGGGATAAGGTATGTCCACGAGTCATGTTCTCATCACACTTTTGAAACAAGTGTCTTTGTGGATGTCCTACGGTTGACACAATTCTATAGATAAAAATAATATCGCGCCGTATTTTCCCAGACTCACGTTTTTGCTCTGTGATAACTTTGTTCAAAGAGAGCAATATCTGTTCACACCCAAGGAGCCCAGACCTCTACCGCAAACTCCATCGTAGGGCGACGATGGACGTTCATTATTCTTGGTAACATTACCAGAGAGAATCTTCGGTGTTCAATGTTTGGTAGTGGTGGCATGGTAGTAAGACGTTAGGTGTTGATGGGTGATATTGTACACTGAAAAGTGTTAACAAGGACCTCTCGCTCGGATGACATCCAAAACACACACACCCCGGTATCATACAAAAGCAGCAAGTGACGAAAAGACTGACAAACACAGTCGCAAACCCGCAAGAATTGAGAGAGAGAGAGATAATGGTTTGAGTGACAACCTGATGGAAACAAAGCCGGTCAAACGAGGTCACGGGGTGAAGGGGAACCCGTTATACATCAGATCAAGGTGACAGCCATGCTGAGAATAGCGTTGTGGTGACGGGGGAAATGCAAATATAAGATACGCGATTGTGTATTTATTCTTTGTCGTGTGCGTGATGAACACTCTGACCAATGGGCGTTCTCTTGCCTTGTGCGAATCGAGGGCCCTCGGGCTGTGAATCGTAACGCAACAAGCGGGTGGATAGCGAACGGGAGCAAGTGGTTTGGAAGGATGAGAGAGTTTAAACAAGCAAACCTCACAGTGGAACGCAGCGCAGAGAGGTGGACTTTCGAGTAAGAAGTAGCAACACGAGAAGACAGCAGAATATCAATCCCAAGATCAGGAAAAAATGGTTGTCTTCGACGACAGAACATATCTGATTAAGTACGGTTGTAAGGGACCACCGAATTTAGCTAAATGTAAAACGTCCACGGGTTTTAATTAAACAGCCGAGTCGCTTGGTCCAAAACAAACCGACACTCGTTGAATGGTTTGTAGGGATGAGATTGACGTCATACACATCGTCACCGTCAGACACTCGAAAGGGAAATCCCACGATTGCCACAGCGAATGTTTTACTTGATGCAAGAAAATCAGTGCCACACTTTTCAATTTCGCGTTATGATGTACTAGAAATTAACGTTCCCATAGAATTCACAGTCGGGGATAGAAAAATAAATTAAAAAAAATACCCGGACTGTTGATGTAGTTCATGAAATAACGCAACACAAATCGTGGGATAATGTTTGAAACGCCAAAATAAATGGAAAGCATGTGTTGAAATCATCACAAAGAGATAGATTTTGAAGGAGATTCCAGTCTGAGAAGAATGTTTAAATGTTGGAATAGAGAGGATCATTCAAGTCACATTGCACAAGAAAAGTGAATGGTCGTTAGATATTGAAGCGAATACTTGGGGCTCAGGGATTGGATGTTGGTTTCGCAAACAAGCTATATGACATCATCAACTTAGCATCATGCAAAGTGTAACCTTAAAACGAACAAGTGCGTGGACCATCAGAGCGCATAGTGAAGAAGAATGAATTTGAAAGCGAGGAACTGTTTGATGAAACTGGTGACATTTATATTAACGCGACTCAATTGGTGTGGAACCACCCTTAGAAAGCATTCAGATAATTAATACTCAAAACTAAAAGGGTTCAACATTGTTTGACAAATTTGTACGGCAAGTTGATGTATTGTTGAGGAACTATTATTATTTTCCTCAAAAACTCGCTATAACTTATAATTTAGGATTCTCGATTCTGATTGGTCCATTTTGTCGGCCATAATGATTCAGTGTATAAATACACACGAGCGGCAGCCTAATGGCTTTTTGGTCAGAGACGGTAACGCTCTTTGTCTGAACGGCCTGCCTTTGTTCTTGCTACGCGTAGTGTTGGGTTAGTTAGTCAATTGTGACTAATAGCATAAAGGTTTTCAGTGTTAAACATTTGGGTAATTATTATTTGGGTTTTACTCGGGTAATATATAAAATGTACCAACTAGCGAATCAAAACCAACAAACCAAGCGTCAATCAGCACTGACCTTGAGACTGCCAGCAGATGAATAACGGACATGAGAATGGTAACAGGCAGTAAAACGATTAGCATAAAAAGCCATATGCGCGCAATGCGATTTGGAACGAGCGAAACACTGATCCACGCATCGGCAGCCAGTTCAACTTCTTGATCAGCTGGTGATGCACGTGGTTCCATGTTGAGAGTGCACCATCTGGGCGAAGAGCAACCCGGAGGACTGACGGGCATGTAGCAGTTCGCAGCATATATCATCGGCTGGTCATGCGAATCCTTGAGGAAATCAGGCAAGTCTGATGACTGAGAAGGATATGGTGCCACGCAGGTCAGCGGAATGTTATCGGCAGGGTCCACCGCTCCGTTCGAGCTGAAGCGAAACGAATGAGATGCCTCAGACACATGAAACGCGAAACCTTCTAAATGGATGCACACTGATGACATACCGTCTAGCACGCAGTCGTCCAGCACGATGCTGACATGGAATTGTTCGATCTTCATCGCATGGGTGTGTTTTTGTCACGGCAGTCCATGCTAGCTGCTCACACGCGGAATGTTCACGTCGAGGGAGATCGGTCAGATATGAGTCGGGGTGTTGAACAAGCTCGGACAACGCTTGGGCCAGACTAGATCGCAGGTGGTTGACTAGGCTATCATCCGATTGGGGGAACATCAAATCCAGCGGGGTATCACGAGCGGATTTATCCTGTCGGCATGTGGCCGAAACTGCGGAAGCTAGCTGATTGAGTTGGAGTAACGTTGTTGGATCGAATTCGCAAAGAGTCGGCCAATCAGTTGAAAGTGTCTAGGGGAGAAGATGTATTATCAAACGTAATATAAGTGGGTTTATTTCGAGATTATTTGACGTAAATATGGTGATCCTCCGTATTGACATTTTGAAATGCTCATAACCCGTGAGCTTAGTATAAGGAGAGAACCAGGTAGGATGTTCGTGAAACTTGGAGGTCCACAACAAACCGCAAACGACGAAATTACTATACATGATATTTCAATTGTCAAATTCTCATGCGAAATATTGCATAGCTACGTTTAATATCTCTGGTGCTCAGGTTCGCTAATCGTTTCAAACACACTCCAAGTTCAATGGTAAAATCTACGAGCAGATTCGAGGAATACCAATGGGATGACCGATTTCCAGCCTAACTGCCGAAGCAGTCATGCAACGTTTGAACGGATCGCTCTACCAATAATACGGCCAAAATTATGGATCCCCTATGTGGACGACATATTTGTGATCATAAAAAGAACGGAACTGGACGAATCGCATCGACTACTGAACTGCGTATTCAGGGGGATCCAATTTACCCGAGAAACTGAAGTTGACAGCTGCCTGGCATTCCTGGACGTTCGAGTGAGACGAACAAGCGAAGGAAATTTGGAGACCAGTGTCTACAGAAAGAATACGCACACGGATCAAATCTTGAACTTCTACAGCAAACATTTAACCAGCCATAAACGCAGCTGCGTTAGAACCCTATTCAAAAGAGCAGCAACACATTGCAGCACGCAGGAACTGAGAAGACAAGAAGAAGAATACCTGTTCAAAATGTTCCAGAAGAATGGATACAAAAGAAGTTTCGTACTACGCAACAAGTTCAACCGTACCCAGCAAAGAAACGATGATGAAAACAGAGTAGGATGCGCTCTTCCGTATGTGCAGAATATATCAGAAATCGCAGCCCGGGTCCTTCGGCCATTTGGAATAGATGTCGCGCACGAACCCGCGTCAACATTACGTAATCAATTCAACAATGCAAAAGAGAAAGTTGCAAAGGAAGAACAATCGAATATTGTCTAGCAGATTACGCGCAGAGATTGTGAGAAGAACTACATCGGACAAACCGGCCGCAAGCTAAGCACAAGACTACACGAACACCGGTTAGCTGTACGAAGGCACGACCCAAGGTCATTGATTTCAATACATGTTGATCAATTCGGACACCAATTCGATTGGGACAACGCGAAGATTTTAGCCAAAGAAAACAACCGACGAGCGCGAGAATTCATCGAAGCGTGGCACTCAACAACGACATCAATCAACCAGCACCTTCAATTGGCTACAACCTATGGACCAATGAAAACTCGATGGATAAGAATGCAACACATGAATTCCACCAACCAACGAGAGCGATGGCGCACGGACAGACGGACCTTATAAAAATCAATGAATACCAATTTCAAGTCACTTCGAAAGAAGTTCTGCTGATGATGTCATCTAGCTTGATGACGAAACGTCCTACAACAACTACACAAGCTCGGCGAACACCATCTGAACAACAATCGTTTCAGGTATTTCAGCGGTTGTAGCCGAGTACCTTCGCTTTCTATTTACATCCAACGACGAAGGCTGTTGGGGTTTAGCTACGTCCACCACCCACGAAAAGTGTTCTTCACCGTAAACGAAACCGTCATTGGCGTCAGGGTCGAGGTGTCCAAGTGAAGACTAACAGGACAACTGTGAAGAAGCATGTCGACGGAGCAAAGAGCTCCCCTCCGGTCAATGGTTTGATACGAAAGCACAAGCCTGATCCAGGCAAAGTGCCGCATAGCCAGAGACTGTACGTGGGCGATATTACTGTCAGGTTGCGTGTGGGTTGGCGTGATTCGAAACATCAATGAAGTCGGCTATTCAAACGTGGAGCCAGCCGGTGAATAGATCCATAATACGACTCCATGGCTAAAGAGGCATCAGCAAATGTTCTTTTGTCCGTTTAAAAATAATCAATCGCCCGTGGCGTCGGTATGAACTGGGGGAAGAACTTCAGAGCGATCTGTAAAAACACATCCGGTTTCCGCGAAAAATTTGAAAGCTCACTGAAACTAATCTCACCATTTCCACTTGATGACGGCAAACAGCCAGAACTCTGTAGTGGTTTGTAAGTGCGGGTGATGTAAGCACTCCTAAAGGCTACTTTTATTTTGTGTTAATGCAGGAGGATCAACACAATAGTAACAACGGCCGCGCTTCCCAGCAGATTTGCATTGACTTTCAACCAGTGGTACTACATGGATGCAGTATATCAGCTGACACTCTTCGGGGGATACCTCAATTATCCAAGGATTTCTTTTTCCCATCGAACCAGATATTATTCTACCAGTGGTACAACTGGAAACTCGTCTAGTGATGCGCATGAGGGGAAAGTAGTTCGTATGTTTTGAATCAAGTTGCCCAATTAGCAAGGACGGCTTCACGAGAAACGTGAATCGAGGTAGAACAAGGACGCGCCGACACTGCTCAACCAGGGAATCATCACTAAACATGGGGGCGAAAGAGTAACGAGCCGCAGCGCACTCCAATCGATTCACACAGGTGCCAATCGAACGAAACGCTGGCACTTTGCTCACATCGATTACTAAGCCTCGGCACCTGCGTGTGCGCGCGAACCGTGTTTGTGTAAACAAAGGATGAATCATCACACCGAAATGGGGTCGAAACGAAGCGGTCTGTCTGCATTTGACCACCGAAAATGTAGGGGGAGTTGATGCAACGATCCTGGCACAAATGAGGTCAAATGACTGTGGTGAATAAGCCACAATCAGAGACGATTTCATGGTGCAGTAATTGGAACGATTCGTAAGTGTAGCACTCTGTGTCCACCGTTGAGCATGGATGTGTAGAGCATCTCTATCGCACATTTGCGTTGGTAGCATACACTGTTCTCGGAAACGCTTTTCAGATGTTACAAATAATTGAGAAATTCCACAAATTCGATATGTTGGGGTTTAAATACTTCGACAGCTTGCAATCCCTATGACCCATTAGGATTTGGTTAGCTAAGTAAGAATTATTTGCAAAAATGTGCAATTGTGTAGTGCTTATGTGCTGCGGAGGTAAAACCATATTAATTTGATTTGCCAACGGTACTAAGTTACTTTCTTCACTTTTATGCGACTATCTACTAATAGAGGATGAGTCGGCTTCAACGAAGGGTCTTGGGAATTTGGGTACAAAGCGGCGTCCCCTGCACTCTCTAGCCTTTGGACACAACCAAGTGCGACCTGCAAGGCAGCAGGGAGTTACCAGAAAGAGGTGGTGTGCACCAAATAACCGTCAACCAAAATCTGTTCCAGATTTTTCCTCAGGGTTTTCTCCCGAAGCCTTTCCCGCGATCGGGTATCCCGCAAGGCAGCGGAGGTTTAAAATCAGGATTTTCTTTCCCATAGATGAAATGCCCTCCCAGGCTAACGAGCTCCATCTGCCCGAAGCAAACTGCTTTTCAGGCACCAGTCACTCGGCATCGCCCCTTCTCCTGTTGGTAGAAGCAGTTCCGCCGGGCTCGGGGAGCCAGTCATGTAGCGCAGAAGCTGGACTTGGTTGTCAGAGGCTATTCGAGACGCGCGCCATGTGGGAGAATTTTATAAACAGTGGGAGTTCATTCCCACTGCCACCCCCGGCTATGACAACCTTAGCAAAAACAGCTAAAGACTCACAACCATTTTATTTTATATCTGTATGGGCGTGGGCAACCTGACTGTATCTTAACCAACGTGCTTCTAGGACTGGGCGACACTTTAAATGGATCAGGCTTGTGATTTCATCAACATTATTGAGCACAAAGCAACATTGTGGAGAGTAGATAATTTGGGATCTTCGGTGATGAATTTTGACAAGCACAGCAATCGTACATTTAGGAAAGTGTGATTCCCCACTATACAATAGACGACGAGAGTCTTTTGAATAAAACGGATAACTTTTTGATAGATCAATCACAGCAATATTTCGTGAAGCAGGAGATAATCACTGAGTCCTAGCAGCCTGATAAAGAAAAGATGATAATCTGATACCTGATTGAAGATGATGCCCCTTTTGTACTATGTTTGAGATGAAGCGAGTAATTTACACGAATCGGCGGTTGGCATAGAGAGCCATCAAGACCACCGAATATGACAATTGAATTACTTCAGAAACGTGAGACGACAACTTTTAGATCTATATTGATCTTAATTGGTCCAACGATAACACTAAGTGCGAAAAATGGCGATTAACAAAGAACGAGACATGCAGTCTTAAATTATGTAGCTATTAATAAATTCCCGAGCGCGGCGGAGCTGCTTCTACCAACAGGAGAAGGGGCGAGTGACTGGTGCCTGAAAACCAGCTTGCTTCTGGCGGATGGAGCTCGTTAGCCTGGGAGGGCATTTCATCTAAGGGAAGGAAAACTCTGATTTTAAACCTCCACTGCCTTACGGGATACCCGATCGCGGAAAGGCTTCGGGAGAAAACCCTGAGGAAAAATCTGGAACGATTAGTTTGTGCACACCACCTCTTTCTGGCAACTCCTTGGTTGTACTTGGTTGTGCAAATGCTAGAGAAGCCGACTCGAACAAACTCCGAATGGTGCTGAGGACGCCACTTTGTACCCAAATTCCCAAAACCCTTCATTGAAGCCGACTTATCCCACAGGAGGAGATAGTCGCACAAAAACAAAAACAAAAAAACACGGGGGTTTTAAAACAAACAATGAGTTCCGCCACAAATATGATTCTGCTACTGTCTGCGAACGCAGATTTTTCCTGTCGCCAATCTGGTTCACAAGTCCGACGGATCTACATAAAGGCATCGAATAACATTACCTCACGGGACATAATTCAGAGATTGTTTTGCTAGTTAGGATATCGATAACACAAGCAGCACGAGAAACACAAAGGGAACTGACTTCGGTGGCATCCACGGTTGACTCCCCATGTCGTGGTTGTACAAAGTAGCTATCGACAGAGTGTGAATGTTCCGATGTCGAGCGCGAATAATGCAACACAGGTCCAGCTTCGCCGCGAAATCCCTCCGGGAGTTGATTGAACGTTGCCCAGGAAACGAGGACTCGCCTGAAAGTGATCAGGGTTGTTTGAATGGGAGCAGTTCAGGTCCAAAGGGACAAAATTAGCATTGCATAGTAAACAAGCGTCTACGTACCCTGGACGAACGGCAGTCTGCCGCAAACAACCGGTAAAGTGCACGTCATCTCCGATCAAATCGAAGCCGAGTCGCGAGTGACCCAAAACTGCGGCGTACGCGGTGCCTGTGTGCACACCCACTTTGAGTTCGATCGCAATGTTGGCAGCCGCTGAGATGTCCCTTTGAAGAGGAAGGGAGGAGATAATTTTGAGTTGATCTTGAAATGTTAGTTGACTCAAGAGGTGGTATAGTAATGCGAGGTGGTTCGGCTGGCTTGCCGAAATACCTCCACGTGGTGCCAGCTGGGTGGGCTCGGTTCTCCGAGCTCAGCGAAAGGTTCGGCGGTGGTGTCTGAGGGTGTGGTGGGTTTTCGCCTGGCAAGCGTTCTCCCTATGAAAAGCCACAAAAATCCAATGATGACATCACGACGCGGCGGATGTGACTCGCCGCTCCAAAAGTCACTGCCCCTTGTCCTATCCAAGGACATTGTATGGTGCACAGGCAAAAACTGAAGTCACCAACATATCAACGGGGTTATCGGGCTCCGAATTGGAAATCCCCAGAAAAGGGCGTATGAACCGCTTCGTCGGTCACCGGCCACCGATAGGTGCGAACCTCTCTCGCTCCACTGCCTTGTTGGTAAAAGCTCGGGGTGGGACCCCCTAAACGGAATCTCCCCTACTTCGGTGTAGGCAACCGGGTAGTATCATGCCTACGTTCAACGATGCCGATGACAACGCTTTGTACCCCGCTTCTCGCTTTGTACATCTCATTGTTTATGTTGAACGCCACTATATCTGTATCAGATTGTGCAAATATAATAATAATAGGTGGTTCTGTTGTGAATTTTATTTGTAATCAGTGGATTAGGTATAGAGAATACTTGTTTGCCAAAAAATCAAGAGTCAGCCATGAGAAGAGCAGGCGCGAACTCACATCAAACTGCCTACAACTCAACCTATTGTTTGGGTGGGTAATTTGAGTGGGATACATTTTTTAATCCAACTAAATTGTGCAAACCTAAGATAATCTAGTCAAAGAATCATCATCGGGCACAGTATTACACCGGTAACATAAAACCACG